>JABUQX010061950.1:0-44847 GCA_015478945.1 Trachelipus rathkii
ATATAAGTAAATATATATATAAATATATTGTATATATTAATAATATATATTAAATAAATATTATATATATAATATATATTTATATATATATATATAATTAACTAATATATATATATTATACTATTATACTATATTATATATTAAATGATAATATCTATATATATCTGTATTAAATATATTATTAATTAATAGTATTAATATATATAATAATATATTAGGTATATGATGGTAGTTTTATTATTCATTATAGAAATAATAATTAATATATATATAATATATATATATAATATATATATAATTTATACATAATACACTTATAATATAGTAACTAAACTGATTGAAAGAGAGAAGAGAGAACTGAGAGTAAAAGAAGAGATTAGATACTTGATGCAACACTAATCTTGCAATAATCTATTAGTCAACCCTCCTAGGTTATGCCACATAGTATTATTATATTTTAATTTTACACTGCTTCTTACTCAATATTGCTATAAATAATAATATATATGCAGGTTTTGTATTATTATACTATAATAATAATATAAATAATTTAAATATAATTAAAAATACTGAAGCAAATTAAGTAATAAAATAATTATAAATTATATATATAGATAATAGATAGTTAAAATATTAATAGTTATATAATTAAAAAATAATTAAATAATTAAATCAAATTCAACTGAACAATATCATGAGAGTCAGAGTACTAATTATAACACTACGCATCAAAATACTCGCATAGCTATGATACAATGACCTCGAGGGTCTTTAGATAACCAGAGAGATAACTTACGCTATAACTGACTAATAAATATAATTATTATTATACTATATAATTACACTGAGCTATATAATATTCTAACTTCATATTATAGTATTCATATACTATATATTATATATATAATATAATGTATATAACATATATATACATATTATAAACACATTAATTATATATCAATATATAAATATATTATTAATAATATAATATATATATAAATATAGAAGAGAGAGTAGAAGAGAGAGAGATAGTATGAGAGAGAGAGAGAGTAGAGAAGAGAGATTGAAGAGAGAGAGAGAGACTCATTCTACTCTCGCACTGGATTCAACTCGTACCGTACTTGACATCACGAGTCGCGAGCGACTCGAACCAAAAAATTTCTACCTGTCACAAAATCTTAATATCTTGCCATAATATTAACAGGTGTTTACGAAATAGGGTTACAAATTGGAGGATATTATCTTGTACTCACATTACATAACCTTTTTGTCTTTAAATAAAGTTATCCTGTAAAGTTCCTCTTTAGTAGTTAAATGAGGTTAGGAAGGTGGAAGGGGAATGAAGGTGAAATTAGGTGTTTAATGTCCGTATATGTAGTAGGCCTACGAAAATTCTTGGAGTAAAGAAATAACTTTATAGGAAACAGGAATATTTGCATTATCTCTAATTAATGGACAAACTGCTTATAGGGATACTGATAGGTAATCACCTTTATGTGTAATATATGATGATAGAGGAATGAATATATACTAGAAATATTTGTTGATAGTTCGAGCATATTTACTCGGGAAACTGGAGATACATAGAATAACAATAATTACTGATGCATTAATATATGCAAATTCATACTAAAGTAATGTCTCGCTAATATTACTAAATAGACAATATTAAATTAGGCCTTATATAACAATAATATTTGATAAGTAATATTATTATAGATATGATATACACTTAGTAAGATCAACATATACTAATAACAATACTTATAATAATAAATATATATAAAAATAATAAAAAAAATATTTAATAATTATCATAATAATAAAAAAATAATAATAATAATTAATAATAATCATAAAATAGATATATATATTAAATAATAATAATATAATAAATGAATAATAATATAATTAATAATTAATAATATAAATAATTAATAATAATAAAAAATAATAAATAATAATAATATAATAAATAAATATCTATATTAATAAATATAAATATATAATAAAATAATAATCAATATAATAGTAATAGATAATTATCTATCTTCCAATTCAAGAAAAGTTCCTTATGCGCATGTATATATAAAGCTGTCTTTAGGAAAAAATTATGGCGCTTGTATTTTGGAGTAGTAATATTTTAAATGAAATATTTGCGCTTTTAAATAAACAATAGCATAATATTTATATTATAAATAAGGGATATGACTTTTAGGTACTTTTTACCCTTTTATAAATATTTAATAATAATAAAATTCTAATTATTATAATTTTAAAAATTGATTTTTTTTGATTTTATGTAAAATATCTAACAAAAAAAAAATAATAAGAAAAATAATGCTAATGTTTTAAGAAATAAATAATAATCACCTTTTCAATTTAAATTAGAATTTTTAAGAATAATAATTTAATAATAATAATCTATAAATGTTAATATTGAGAATATAGCTTTAGAAGAGTGAAGGCACTGTTATTTTTTGTCTCTAATAATTTCTGATTACGTATTGTTTTTGGTACAAAAGAGAGAATTACTTAGTAATTACTCGAGTAATGAAATTTCCTATCATAAGAGAGAGTTGTTAATGGAAGATTTTTGTCGTCCGAAATTGAGGCAGAATCTTGTGGGAAAGTTTATAAGTGAATTCGATAGAGATTGAGCAATAGAGAGATCAGGATTCAAAAGATTACTGTGATAATATATGATAATTATTATATTATATCTATTGTATATATATATATGTGTTATAATTAGCACTAATTATATCTAAAATAAAACTTATATTTAACTTATATATATATACTATCTTACTCATCCATCTTGATCTATATACTTCTATATTTTTTCAATATTATAAATATATATTAATCTATATATAATATTATATACTAATGATACTATAATATTATATGTACTTATACATATAAAGTTACATCTAATACTATATCCGTATTATATATACTTATTATATTATATTTTATAGGGCAGAAGTAACTAAAATTATATAGTATTATTATTAATTAGTAAATACTAGACCATAATACTAGTATCTAGTATATATTATAATAACTATATATACCATAGTCACTATCGATAAATAATTTCAATACTCTCCTCCTTAATATTAAAAATAGATACTATGAGGTGTACTATAACCTATTGGGGTCACAGTTTTTCAATTTTCAATAATATCTTGGTTAAACCATGTTGAATCTCTACTCAAAAACCTTGTTCAAATGTTGTCCATCTCTCCTCACATTAAAAGTACTAGGTGTAAGTTATGTTTTTTTTTGCTCTTTTACTGTCTTACTTTTGCCAAAATTTCTTAACTTCTAAAGATATTCCTCTATAAATTAAAGGTTTATGGCTGCATGTCGAAAAGCAGGATGCATTAATTCTGTCCAAATAAGACATACCATCACGCTGTACATTGTACAATTTTATTAATAAATAAAAGTTATTCATAGATCATATTAAGCTGAGGAATTTTTCAACTGTTATAATGAAAATTGTTATTTGCCATTTAAAGATCTATGCTCGATAATTGTATGGAAAACTGTTATTCAGAATGTATGATGAGTTTCTCATATTCTATAAACCAAATTTTGTCGTTTCCATTACTCCAACATTTACTATTAAACGTCAATATGATTGAGGAAAGCGATGGCAATATAGGCTTTTAAAATTTAAACCATTTTATTGTGAAATTTGTGGTTTGAACAAAGCAATAACTAAGATAGAAAGTATTTCTTAGAATAATATTTCGAAGGCAATGCCAACTTGAAATTAGGTCGTTAACTCATAATCCTCATCAACATACAATTGGACAAGAAAAATTTGTTACTGTCGCGAATACGATTTTTTAAAATTTTGAATTTTCCCAAGCATTAAGGGGTACCAGTATGAAACAAGTTAAGTAGAGTTAATTTATAGAAATAGAAAGAAAAAGAAGAGAGAGAGAGTAGCGAGAGAGAGAGAGTAGAGAGAGAGAGGAGAGAGGAGGAGAGGAGGAAGGAGGAGAGAGAGAGAGAAGAGAAGAGAGAGAGAGAGAGAGAGAGCTCAAAGGGTCAAGAAAACAAAGAAATTCGTCTCTCAAACTAGACATTGAAATATTTGGCATCGTAAATAACCAAATTTTAAAACATTTATGGCGAATGAAACAAAATTTGTTTTAATATTCATTTATTAATTTATTCTATCTAAGAGAAAAAAGAAGAAAGAAAAGAAGAAAAAAAAGAAAAAAAGAAAAAAAAGAAGAATAAAAAAAGAAAAAAAGAAGAAAAAAAGAGAAAGGAAATGAAACATTATAAAAGTTAAGAAAAGTAAGAAAAAAAAGAAAAATAGAAAAAATTAAAGAGAAAAAAAGAAGAAAAAAGAAAAAAAGAAAAAAGAAGAAAAAAAGAAGAAAAAAGGATAAGTGAATAGTGTGGTTTAGTGAAGGGGTAGGGCTGTGCTCTCGTCCAGTGGAAGAACCTCCACACTGATGAGATTCCACAGTGGGGGGGAGGGATGCTGTCGCGGTGGATGAAGCTCTATTGTGAAGCTTTATCTGAAACGGTCTCGCACTCAAGGGTATGAGGGGCTTGAGTATGAGGGGAGGGTTGATATAGAGGGGGTTGATAATGAGGGGAGTGGCTTCTTTATCTCCTTAGGTTATTGTTCTTGTTCTTGTATCTCTTAGGTTATGATATATATATAGTATATACTGACTTTGAGAGATATTTTTTATACTAAACGTATAGATATTATATATATTATATATATATTAATATATTATATCAAGAGTTAATATCTATCAGTATATAATGAACTTAAATCCTAGTATATATTATATATAGTAAGATTATATAGTAGATAATATAAATTTATTTACTTTTATACTTATATATAATAATAAGTAGTAAATATAATTAATATATATATATATATATATTATATACTTATTATATTTATATATTAAATCTATATAATTATATCATCGTTAATTATTATATATATATATATATTATTATATAATATATATTATATAATGTTGCACACAAATTGTGATGTAAAATAAAAAGAAACAAGGTATTATTATATTATTATTATTATTATTATTATTATTATTATTATTATTATTATTATTATTATTATTATTATATTATTATTATTAATTCATTATTTTATTATTTTATTATAATGGGGAGCAAAATTTTTATTGACCTGTATACAAGACTTCTTTCTTATGTAATATTTTGCGCTGAATCCAAAAAATTATATTGGTCCAGTTTTGCCGGTATTCATATGGAAACTTAAAAAAAAATGCAAATTTTTTTTTTTTTATCATTTCATAAGTGAAAAACTGTTAAATCTTTTTTATTATTTGTACTATCAATATAAGTCGTCAGCAGCATATTTGTATAGTTCTTTGAGCACAGACTCAGTATTTATTTACATTAGCTGTTTGCATACCCAACCGTTTTGTCTCTGTTAATTAACGGGAAGTCATTTTATTTTTGCAATTTTTTTTTCGGGTTTACATGTGAATAGTATCAAAGCTGGACGTGGAAGACAAAAACCTATAATATTTTGGTATTCAGCGTAACGAAATACATAAGAAACAAAATTTGGATCTTGGGCAACAGAAAAATGTAAAATTTCAAATTTCTTGACCTGTGTTTGTTAATACAAAATAAAATACAACAGATACAGACCAGAGACTAGGATGAAATTATATATATATTATATAATATATATATATATTATATTGGATATAGTATGAAAAAATGTAACAATTCATATATATTATATATATTATATATTATATATATATATAGCTATATATATATATATATATTATACTGTATATACTATATATTATTATATTATATATATATTTTATATTATATATATATAATATAAATAATATCATATATCTAATAATATAATATAGTATATATATCTAAAATATAATATATACATTATATTATAGATATATATATTATATATATATATAATATTATATATACTATATATATATATATTAATATAGTATAATATATATTATATATATATATGATATATATACTTTATAATATTATATATATATATATATATAAATAATTATATAATATAAATATATATATATAAATATTTATATATACTATATTATATTATATATATTATATAAATATATTTTATAATATAATATATATTCTTATATATATAATATGACTATAAATAAACCTACATTTATATATATCTATATAAATTATAATATAATATATATCATTATATATTATATATATATATATATATATATATGATTATAATAATATATATATTCAGTGGCGTACCTTGAAGATAATAATTGGTGGCCTGATATATTATATTAAAATAATTAATATATATATATATATATATATTATTAATATTAATATATATATTTATAAATATATATTATATATATTATATATATATATATAATATATATATTCTATAGTAAATTTATATATACTATATTATATATATATAAATCATACTATATTTATATAAATAAATATATTAATATAGAAAATAAATTATTTATTATTATTATTATTATTATATTTATTATATTATTCTTTTTTATTTTATGATTATTATTATATCGATAAATAAAATAATAATAAATAATAAATATAATAAATAATAATAATATTATTTATATAACAGAGAATCTGCTCGAACATTGACTTATCGTTATTAATTAAAGAAACGTAGGCCTTCCAGATTTTTAAAATTAAGTTTTGTTCCTTAGTAAGCTTCTAAAGCTATTTTTCATAAAAAAAATTCTACTTACTTCCATTATGCACTATTTAATTATTTTAATTATATAAGAAAATATTACTTAGAATGTAATGAAAATAAAATATTTAATACAAAAGCAAGGACTTCAGGCTAAATACTGCTGCTGCCATGGTTTTGATAAGTAATTACAATGTCGTATTTATAGGATTAGTATATATATAGTATATCAAATATATATATATATATATATATAATAATAATATTATATATAATTAATATAATATATAGGATAATATATTCTATTATATAATATATAAGTTATAGATGTTTTCTTTTTAAGTCTGGCAGGACAGGTATGTTAGCTGGGCCAGACATTAAAATACATGAGAAATGAAATTCTACGTACGGCCGCGATAGTATAAAAATCACACTCCTTTACGAACAGGTAGGAACGAAATTTCCAAATTACATTTAATTTATTATTATTAGTTATTTTACTAAAGTAGTTTTTTTTTTATATAATTAGTTTCTTGTTTTCACTTCTAATAAAATTTTAATATTAGTAGTTTTATTTAGAATTTATTTTATTTAAAACTCAGAAATATTGGGCAGACAGAGTTCCCACTACCCTATGTATAGCTCACTGATATATATATATAAATATTGTTATAATTAATATTAAAATAAATTTATAAAATTAATATAATATTATTATAAGTATATAAATATAATATTTAATATATATATTATTATTATATAATATATTATATATTATATGATTATATATATTATATATATATATAATATATATATATTTATATTATATAATATATATATTATATATATATGTATATATATATTGATTTATTATGATATAATATATATATACTATATATATATATATAATATATATATTATTATAATTATAATATATTATATTATATAATATTACTATTATTTATTTAAATATAATTATATATATAATTAATAATATATATATATATTAATATTATAATAAAATAATATAGTAGTATATATATATACTATGTATTTTATTATATATCGATAGTCGATAACCAAATCTAACTAATATATATATTATGTATCGATATACCAATTATATATATATTATATATAATAATATATAATTATAAATATATAAAATATATATCTATTATAATACTATATATATATGATTATATAGATATATGATATATATATATCTATTATTATATATATATATAAATATATTACATATATATATATAATAATATATAATTATATATTATATATCATATTATATAATATATATATTGTCAGATAGGAAAATCCTAAAGTACAGAGCTTATATAGAATTCATGTGATTTGGAGAAAACTAATTTTAAATCTAGATAAAGACCCGACATAGACCGACCCACTGTGTTCGAAAGTCAAAAAAAGGTGGGAAAATAGTAGAATTTTTTAGGTTTTATTATAAAATCTGAAACGTTCTTTCTTCCTTTATAATTAGAATGAGCTCAGCCTTTTAAATTTGAGGTTAAATACCTGAACAGGGGAAAGGATAAAACTATGGAAAGTGAAGTCGTATGAGCTTTCCTCAATGGTATGCGACTATATAGAAAACTTAGAGGAGAATTTTGTTATAATAGCCGTAGAATGAGTGGAACAAATCTAAATATACGATGCCTACCAGCTTCTCTCATGTAGGGATGAGCGATATGACTATACAATTGTGGTAGTCTATGAAAGTGCCTTTGAACACTCTTCCTCTTAGAAGTTTGCGAAAATATCAAGAAAAAAGGAATACCAAGAATTTTAAGGACGAACGAAGGTTTGAGGTTTATTTTCAAAGCTGTCGTAGTTGTGTGGAAGATTATTATTTCAAGTAGAAAGAAGAAGAAGAAGAAGAAGAAGAA
This sequence comes from Trachelipus rathkii, assembly GCA_015478945.1. NCBI lineage: Eukaryota > Metazoa > Arthropoda > Malacostraca > Isopoda > Trachelipodidae > Trachelipus > Trachelipus rathkii. The sequence continues at coordinate 8,689 of JABUQX010061950.1, forward strand.
GAAGAAGAAGAAGAAGAAGAAGAAGAAGAAGAAGAAGAAGAAGAAGAAGAAGAAGAAAGAGAAGAAGAAAGAAGAAGAAGAAGAAAGAAGAGAAGAAACAAGAAGAAAGAAGAAGAAGAAGAAGAAGAAGAAGAAGAAGAAGAAGAAGAAGAAGAAGAAGAAGAAGAAGAAGAAGAAGAAGAAGAAGAAGAAGAAGAAGAAGAAGAAGAAGAAGAAGAAGAAGAAGAAAGAAGAAGAAGAAGAAGAAGAAGAAGAGAAGAGAAGAAGAAGAAGAAGAAGAAGAAGAAGAAGAAGAAGAACGAAGAAGAAGAAGAAGAAGAAGAAGAAGAAGAAGAAGAAGAAGAAGAAGAAGAAGAAGAAGAAAGAAGAAGAAGAAGAAGAAGAAGAAGAAGAAGAAGAAGAAGAAGAAGAAGAAGAAGAAGAAGAAGAAGAAGAAGAAGAAGAAGAAGAAGAAGAAGAAGAAGAAGAAACAGCTTTAGAGGCGGAGAAAAGGATCAAATTTCTCTGCTATTATTACGATTGTGGCAATGAACAGAAGTCAGTTGCTCCACGACCACCCTCTTAAAACCAGTTATGTGTTGTTTAGTAGACTGTTTTCAAAATGAACGAAGTGAGGAATGGTTGGTTGAGTTATCGCCCTAAAAAATTGATGAGTGATGAAGTGATAAATAGAAAGTTATTAATTAAAGTATATAAAAAAGTTGGAATGGGTTAGAAACGTAAAATCTTGAAGAACAACATTACTTCTGATAGATTTAAAGGATAAACGTCACGTGACTGACTTTATTCGACAGATGATACAGAAGAATTCCACTGGAAGAGAATCAGAAGAAAGTAATTAGAGAGAGAGAGAGAGAGAGAGAGAGAGAGAGAGAGGAGAGAGAGAGAGAAGAGAAAGAGAGAGAGAGAGAGAGAGAGAGAGAGAGAGAGAGAGAGAGAGAGAGAGATATAAATTAGAATGTTTAGAAATCAATGTTTTGTTGTCCCAGACTCCATCGAAAACCTTCGATATGTCCACATCTACAGTTAAAGATTTACTGAAATGCAAATCAGAGAACTTTAAGTCAGCAATAAAAATAAAAAAAGAAGAAAATCACTAGTGGGGAACCTCTTACGGAAACTAAACTATTGATCTGAAATAAAAACAGAATTTTAAAGATGCTTTCAAATTTTCCTGTTTGGAGTAGAGTTGAAAACTTTGGAAAGAATAGAGGTTAAAGCGATTGGACGATAGCTGTTAGAAGGTTAATTAGGAGTAATCGAATGAGCGTTTGCTCCCAGCAGAGAGGGAAAGTTGAAGTTGAAAGGCAGAGTCAGAAGCACAAGTTTGAATTAAAGTACATGAGGAGGCATCTATCAGGAATATATGCATTCTTAGAGTAAAGCTTTAGGGAGAGAAAACTAGAGAAAACTCATTGTTTGGTATAAATGAGTTGGAGTAGTAGAGAAGTTTTCTAAAGTAAGAGGCAAAGTTTTGGACTTAGAATTCAGTTTCAGTAGAATGTAATAAAGCATTTATTCCATCTGAATCCCAATATAATGAGATGAGGAAGAAGCAAAGTCAAAGTTGATATTTTTTTGCCAAGTGTCAAAAGGAGTAGAGTGGAAAGTTTTTAGTATCAATGATAAATAGAGTTTGCACCTTTCTGGGATGAAATAAAAGTAGTGGTCTCGTGAGTTTTGAAGACAATACTATATAGTGAAAACAATACCACTACATTTTTTTTGTATTTTCGTATTCGAAGTGTCTTGAAAGATTTATTTTTTCAAATTTGTGATAACTTTATATGCGGCAAAGTTTTAGATTAAATTAAATTATAATCTCCACATAATTAATGAAAAATCAATATGTCCCTTTAAATGATCTGGACTTCTTTTCCAAAACTCTCTGATTAGTTGCCTGTAATTGTAGGTTTGACCTATATTTGCATCTATAATTATAATCAAACTTTTAATTTCCCGTAACAGTTTGGAAAAATCATTGCTATCTAGAAGCCAGTAAACCGAGTCTGCTGTGTCCAAAAACAAATGCTGGTAAGGCCAATATAAAAATAGCTTGAGAACATGATATGCTTCTATCCGATTTTCTATCAAAAATTCTCTCAGATATTCCCTTTTCAATTTGTGAACGACGAATTCCATTATATTTCCAAATTCTTCATAACCTCGAGAAAATAATATCTTTGGAGTTAATTTGTGTTGTTTATTTATATTTAATATAGAACCTTCAGCAAAAACTGGAAGAAAATCCTCGTAATTAAAGAAATTTGATAAAATAGCTGAGTTGCCACTCATTAGCTGACCACCATTAATGTCTCTTCGAGTCTTAAAAAAATGTTTAAAGGCTACAGAGCTTTTTCCTCTCTTAATCATATAATAAAATTTTGCTCTAAGTTCATAAATAGACGGATAAATAAGATATGATTTAGAGATGATACCGGTTTCTTTTATCTTGTGATATTCTGACCACAGTACCACTGGTTCTAAAAAATGTACTTCTTTAAGTATTTCTTTATAGTTTGGTACACTGTCGCGAAACTTTAGCCATAAAACTGGGATAACATCTGTCAGAAAATAATAGCAAGATATATTATAACGAACAAAAACGTTTAAATTTGGATCCTTCACTAACTCTCTCGCTGCCCTTACTTCATCAATCTTTCCTTTTGACGTAAAAAAAGAACTTCTCAAAAAATCTTGACTAAATTCTAAAGTCAAACCAAATTTTGATTCATTGAAACGTGCCCATTTTAAATATCACTTGACCTATAATATAGATTGTGACCAAGTTTTTTACACACCAGAGAGAAGATGAGGGATAGGAGAGAGAGAGAATGGTGTAAGAAATGGGGGAGAGAGGGGATGATGTAGCCAGAAGTAGTCGAAGAGATTAACGAGTTCCGCACTTTTTTGATAATTATATTTTAATAACCATTATAAATATTACACTTATTATACACTAAATATCATTATTGAAAGTTTTCATATATAAAAACAGTTATTGAGTTAATAGCTATAATATTAATTATCAGAAATGTTGCAAGTCAATAATACAACTAGAGGAATACAAATAGAATTATTGAGTTACATCTGATAATCCATTTGAGTGGTCACAAAACGTAGTGTATTCAGAAGTTATTTATTGATTATCTGACATATACTTAAGAGGTTATTAATTTGTACAATTATTAATTACTACACTATATATTATAATAACTTATATTAGTATAATTAGCTTGATGGGCTATTTAAAATCAACTCTTCTAATATTGTAATCTTCAAATTTATGACTATTTAGGAGCATCAAAAGTCATATACATATCTCAAAAACTTATAAGTATTGTATCTAGGAACAATTATTTTACATACAACAAAATAATAAATCGAATGTTTCTTCAATTAAATTCTTTTGAGTGTTTCCTTTAATTCAGGTTTAAAAACCTTAAAATACCTTGTATTCGAGATATTGTTTAGAGAAAAATGCAATTTTAAATAAGAAAGTTATTTGTGAGAGACAGTTCACAATAAAGCTAAGAGAGAAAATATATAAACAGCACATGTAATTTAATAATTTATGTTTTTAGCGAAACATTTTTTCTTATATATGCCTCACTAAACACTAAAACCATATATAAAGCTGTCCAATTTATTATCTAGATTATATTATACATTACCACTTGTTAATATTAATTTACTCAATAACGAGTATACACTTAGTTTATACCATAACTGCAGTATGGAGTATTAACCTCATTTATTGTTGGATTAATATTTTAAATATCTCCACATAAATATATAAATGTGGACCAACTTTATGATAAACATGTTTTTCTGAGATGTATGGATGATTTTAGTATCCACATCTTTATTCTTATAAGAATTTAATTAATCGTCCCTCAGAGACTTTATTATAATGCACGACATAATACTAATAAGAATAAGAATTAATAAGTTTATAATATGTATACTTACCTAGGAAAAAGAAATCCACTAACACCAACACCAAGGGTAGATCCAAGCAGGTTTGCATAATAGTTAAATGCAATGGCAGACCGCTAGCATAGCACATCGCTCCACAAAATAGCGCCCTATGCGCTGAGCTGAGACGTGACCGTTGTAACAACTTACCCAGCGAAAGAGCGTACTCAGGAGCAGCGTATATATATTATAATATATATATATATATATAAATTATATTATATAATATATAATATAATATATATATTATATATAAATATTTAAATATACTATTATATATATATATATATATATATATATATATAATATATATATAGTATATATATATATATATATATATATATAATATATATATAATATGTATATATTATAATATTATATATATTATAATATATTATAAATATATATTATATATATATATTAATATTATATATATATATATATATAATCTAACTTACAGAATAATACATTATTAATTAGAAATAATTAAATTAATATTTTTTTGTGTCTTTAATTTTACATTATGTAGAGAAAAATAATTAAAAAATCCATAAAAAATGAAGTTAATAACATTTTTTTTTTTAGGTTTTGTGTAATGAGACTTTAGGACAATAATTAATTAATATTAATATAATATATAATTATAATATATATATTAATAATATAATATATATATATAAATATTAAATTAACTATAGTATATAATATTATATTATAATATATTATATATATAATAATATATATATATTAATATATTATAATATAATATATTATATTATATATAATAATATTATAATATATATAATAATTAATTATATATATATATATATTTATATAATATATATATATATATATTATATATTTATATATATTATATATATAATAATTAAATCAGATGATATTTAGTCTAACAGATATTGATAAGGTATAACTTTTGCTATTCATTATCATTAAATATATTTTAATTATAAATAAATATATAAGGCTCTAAATAGAACTTTAATGGGGCTTTTATTATATATAATTTATATGATTAATTAAAAAAACTATGGTATTATTTCTGTATAAATTATTTCATTATAAATTTTAAGAGATCGACTTCACGATAATATTTAACAAACGAGGATTATAAACATATATATAAAACTTAAATTTTATTCGTACTTAATAATAATTAATTATTGTATAAAATAAATAAATTTTATGATCTATAAAAATATGCGTTATATAAAGTCGATAAATGCATTAACCAGAGTATATATATAAGTAGAGTTTGATATTATAATAGCATTTAAAGTTTGTTTATATTTATGTGTCCATTTATGGTATATCGATAAGATTACAATTCCATATAATACATATTATTATTCTCCTTATCCCTTCGACCAAAAAATTCTATAAATTAATTCTATTAATATATTGAAGTATTGATTCAAATATTTTAATCTATTTATTCATTAGATATAAATAAATTGATAAATAATAAAATATATCACTAAATAAATATATCAACAAATTTAATGAAATATACACTAAAATCATTATTTATTAAAACATTGAACAGTTTGAATATAATAGACTTTATGTAAATAGTCCTGTATTGATTAAATTCTAGATCCACCATTTAATTGATAATAATCAAAATCATAAATAAATAAGTTTTGAATTTTTTTGGAATTGGGGACGGAATTCATTTTAAAGTAATATTTAAATCAGCAAATTAGTTAATTTCGTCCATCAATTATATATATTAAAAAACTTTACATAAACAAAATAAATAAAACAATTTCAAAAAACAAAAAAATTGAAAAACAACAAAATATACGACATCATCGGAAGAAATCGGAAATAGCAAGCAGTTAGAAATCTAATAAGCGCTACAAAATTCCTCTCCTGATACATTTAAAATTTTCAACTAAGAAATTAGTTACCCCTTCTCACGCATCACTCAATTTATTGAGATAAATTCTAAATTAATATTTCAACTAAGTGAACGTATGACAAAGTCAACTGTTTTGACAAAACAAAAAATATGTTTGGTAAATTAATATAAGCATTTATTATAAGAGAATTTATAATGATCTAAAATATTCCGGAAAGTAAACTATATGCCATTCAAATAGTCTACTATTCATAATTATCACATTTAAATTATTGTCAGCCGTTATGAATATAAATTTAATGGTATTGTATTCTTTCCATTGTAAGAGATCAATAACTAAAAGAATAAGTAATTAAGCTAAAGAAACTTTAGACAAATATTTGAAATCTATTAACTATGTTTAAATTACTACAATAGTATAATAAGAAAGGAAAATTTTTTATTGTAAGAAAGGAATACTTATATTGATTCAAGGACGGCAAATCAATGTGGAATTAACTATTTTATAATATAATAAATAAGTTATCAAACACCTTTATGAGATAGGGCATCTCTACTTTCTGAAAATTGTCTCAAATTTGTTCCAAAATTGTTTGTCTCAAATTTGTTCAAGAATTATAGTTAATGTAAGAAGTTAAAATCTGAATGTATAATTACATTTAATTTTAGAATTCAACTACTGTGAAAAATCAATGACTATGATTTTATCCATTTCCTTTATCTCGCTGATTGTTTGCCTGTTACATATTAGTTCCGATACTTACCGAATTATATTATTTTTAGAAGGGACTGAAGACATGACTAGCGTGATAAAATTCGATATAGTAAAGTAGTAATGAAATTGCTGAACGAATATATAATATAGTAAAATTTTATAAGTATTAATATTAATATATAAACTTATGGTATTGAAAGATATTTAATGTATATATTTTATTAATAATTATAATAAATAAATTAAGTAATAGTCAGGTTTATGTATAGGAAAACCAATAAATTAAAAGAAATATAATTAATATTAAATTATCTTATCAGTAAGAACAGAATTTTTTAAACTTAATTAAAATCTTAGAACGATATACAAGTATATTTATATAGCGATGTTTCTCATTTATATAACCTTTTTGAGATTGATGCTCGAATACTTCAAACTAGAATGTCGATTAAGATCAATACTTATTAAGACATAAAAATATCTCACAGGATTCATTTAAAGAATATTATGAAATATATTCCCTCTAGAGAGCGCAGCATCCCGCTACAGATATCATGCACACAACAATATCACTACATACCTCGGGCGTGAACCAGGATACAGGTGCACTGAGAATCCTGTGTGCAACTAATATTAATAATTTTATTTTAGTAAGCCGGAGAGAAATGTCATATAATCAGTAATATACATAATATATAAAAATAACAGTTATAATAGTAATAATCACCTACGTTAATAATTATATTAATAGTTAGCATAAGCACCTAAGGTCTAGAGAAATCTTTAACCCCCAGTCATCTTCAGCTGTTGAAGTATATGCATAAAAAAAATAAAATCCATCAAACCTCTTTGTATTTTTGCTGATATTTATCTTATATAGGAGCAATAAGACGCAAGGCTTAATAAAGTGGACGGGAAATCAAATCGAGCGAGCGAGGAACTATCGAGACAGATGAGATAGCAGAGAGTTCCACCGGCCTTCAGACCGAGCGAGGGAGACCCGGCGAGAGAGGGTAGAGAAGCGCATCACTCTATGCCGAAACTAGCCTGCGACTTGTGAGCGCAAAGTGAGTCTCCACAGACGAAACACCTCCGCGCTTTGAGTATGCCAGGACTATAACCAACGGGGGTTCCTCCGCCCTCCCTCGCTTAAACGGAGGGTAGGAACGTCGCGGAGAAGGAATGGGTGGCGTCTCAGTCTGCAGCGCACTACAGGGTTTCGTCGAGAGCACCATACCAGCTGCCTCTATGGTACCTATAGAAAAAGAGATAAAGCACAACAGTCATTGCCGTCCGCAGCAAAAAGACAATACCCGAGGTGTCTAATTAATGAGAGTAACTATGAGTAAAAGTTAAACAGGTAAGTGTTATATAAGTACCTTCTTTGTCTCCCTTTGACTCGACCCCGCCTGAGATACAAGCAGGCCTGGGTAGAAACTCAGAACCACAGAGCCACCAGAATACTTATGAGCAAGAATAATTGCCATTTACTAATGTGGCAGTATTAGTTATCTCTGTCTTTATTAAATTGTCTTTGTTTTATATTTTTTTACATTTTCCTAACCAACATATTGCAGATATAGAACACAAAACTATGTTACCGAGTTAGTTTATAATAAGAACTCCGCAGTTATTTTGTAGGTCGCCCTAACGTGTCCACAAAAAACTCTTTGAAAATGACTCCGAGAAGTGTGACCTCAAAAGACATTCTTGTGGTTTTGCTTTAATCGGTTAAGGCCACTAAGGATTAATATAGTATTAAATTGTCAACAGGAGAGAAACGCACGTAGATAGAACCGAGCTCGAAAAGAGGATTAGGAAATTCATGTAGTAAGTGATAATAGAGAGAGAGAGAGAGAGAGATTATTAAAATTTGGAAAATTTTAAAGACACTTGAATAATTTGCACACAATGGTTGGAGAACGAGACTCCTAACCATATCTCAGGTAAATTGATACTATACAAACAGCCGAAGAAATAATAATACAGGAAAATATTTATAGGACGAGAGAGAGAATCAATCTTCATAGATAGTAAAATAGAAGGCCAGTCTGCGAAATGAAATGACGCTTGAAGAATTGACAGAAGATCTGAGTCCATCGGCATGTGCAGTGGATAAAAGAGCTAGAATAGTGCAGTTAAAATAGTAGCCATTTCAAACATCATCTAAATTGGTATAATAGGTAAAATAGTACGATAAATCTTAAGTAATACAACACCGAACCTCCTACAGCAACAACCCACTATTGTAATGATAAAAAGATAGAAAGTCGCTTCATAAACAAAACAATCCGAATTATGTGACAGGCACAATATGAGACTAGAAAACTTCAAGACATAAGTAAAGCAAGAGAGAAGGGAGATAAACCCAAAGGACGGGGAGATTGGCATGAGTCAAACGACGCGTGCTATTAGAATTTGCCGATGGTCAAAATGCCTTTGGCATACTGTCAAGCGTCACAACAACGTCAAGATATCTTCTCCGTAAGTTACTTCTAAAACCACGAGAAATCCAATAAAGATCTGTTTAGATTAGGAAAAGTATATCGCCAAGTAGACACAATGCTTGAAACCGCATGTCGCATAATAACCTGGCGATATAGAGAGAGAGGGAAGCGTCGAGTTCCTAGAAATGATTCTAAGATGTGAGATGTATGAAATTGTATCCACGATTTTCATAGAGATATGGCTTTTAGTCACAGAATTCATTAGTGAGCCAGCTCATTGGATCGATATAGCATATGCTAGCCATAGGATCATGAGTCGGACTCCTATTTTTAGTGAAATTTAGGTTAATCACACAAGTTGCGTGCTTCCATCACATCTAAGAGTGAGAAGTGTATAGTACTTGAGTACATCTAGAGTAATTAAATATGTAGAATGAATGGTGGTACGGGGTCAGAAGGAAGCACACTTCCTAACATAAATCTACGTGGAAGTAGAATCGACTATTCGGTGAACCAACTCATGTACTCTTTTCTTATCAAAGATTTCATGGAGCGCATATGCTATCCATACAAATGATACAATCAACAGTAATACAAAGACATAGTGACATATCCTGAGTATGACAATGAGGAGGTAAGAATATATGTAAGTCATCTCCAGAGGTTAATAAATTAATACAGTGTTAGCTCTATGCACTCAATGAGTGTGGTTGAGGGTGCGCTGGATAGTCACAGGAAAGGTTAGATGTCCCATCAAAGACAGCTCCACATTTCCTCAGTAACTCTGAGAAGGGGTACCAAGTGTAGTTTTCAGAAGGTAAGTGGGGGGTTGTCTAGCTTCATATCGTGATCAGGAGGTATATCACGACTTTGGTTTCCATCTATAGGTAAGTGAGGATTCAAACCTACTTGAGGGTCTATCCGGAAGGTACAAGAGTAATATGGGTTGTGCATTTAAAAGTTTGTATTGCAATACTGGAAGTGCCGTTAAAAATTACTCATGTGTTGCCCCTGACCCGAGTGTAGCTGGGGGATCCACCGGAGGTTGATGTCCCACAAAGAAACATGCCTCAACTCCTTCTCGAGAAGTCCTAAGTTAAGACTTTCCAGTCAGGTAAATTGGTTAAGGATAATCCTTTTTAGTACCAGCGTGAGTCCAGAGAGGTAACAATTCCTTTGGATTTATCCATAACTAAGGTAAGGGTTCAAACTCCACATTTTGGGTCATACTGAATATATATATATATATATATATATATATATGTTCTCTTTTTTTATAAGAGATTTATAATATATTTTAAATATTAAGTAATAAATAATAGTTTATTTATATAAATAATATATATATATTATATTGATATAATATATATATGGCATTATTTGACGGCATTTATTATCACATCATTTACTATATATTTTGGGATCAGCCCGAGTACGCCTTTTATTATATTAATAATATAATAGTTGCTAAATCGAAAGAAATTGTTTTATATCTTACACTATATTCATTCAATTCAGATTTAGATTTTTTTTTGTATTTCGTGCCTTTTTCTATTTTCTCCTTTTTTCCTCCAATAAAATCTTCCATGTTGGATTGGAGGTCTTCTGTGTTTGGTTTTTAACTTTCCACTACATGAGCTGTGTGAGCCAGCAACACTCTACCAAAATTAAATCTCACAAATTAAGTTAAAATTCAGGATAGGGAAATGCCCTTGAACTACGAGTATTTTTAAATGAAATGAAAATAAAATTGTGCAAAATAAAATTTATAAACATAAAAATTATCAATATATAAGAGTAAAATAAAATTTACAAAAATGTTTTATGACTTAGATTCACTGATAGTATTTTCTAAGGTGAATAATTGCCACTGATATAATTATATATTAGCTTTTTATGCCAGCGTAGAGTGATACCACTCACTTATGACTCTTGTATTTACTTATTTCATTTAATATTGACAGTAGAAAAAACTTATTTTCGAAACCATACTCAGTCTTCCCTGAATTTTGTCAGCATTTCGAGGAATTATATTTTCAGTATAGTACTGTGCTTTATTAGTTGTCGATCTATGGTTATTGCACAGTAACCGAGTTTTTAACTGATCATAAATGTTTCTCGCCGAGTGTTTTCGTTAGTAGATAGAGATTTATATTGTTGTTAATTCGAGGACTTCAATATAAGGTAGTCGCAAATTCAGTTATCTATAGTATAATTAATAATAAAAATGTTTAAAATATTAAAAATAGATTTAAAAGTAAATATTTTTGACATAACCAAGTTTTTTTTTACTTCTTTAGCAACTCCTCCTAGCTCTTATTCTCAAACCCAGAAATTATAATCCTGATTGCTATAAAAATCACCACTCTCTCTAAGCAATACTTCTTTATGGTCTTTTCATAAATACATTGGATAGGCCACATTGGTGCACAATACTACTAATAATACAAATGGCCTAACAGATCTTAATTATAATCAAGTGTACGTTATAACGTCTTCAGCTCTTTTAGTAAACTGACATGCGATATTTATTTATAATCCAATATGCAACTTGTTTTTACAAACACTTGATTAGTACTTTCAAAATTCCTGTTTATTATTATTTACACTCTTAATCTCTTTCTGGTTCAATAACAGACTCGAAGCCAAATCCTACACCATTAACATTTAGAGCTAAAACTGTTAAGATTTTTGAGATCACACTCCTTAGTGGACTGTTATAGTGAAGAGCCAGGTACAGTACTTACTCATTCAATACAACTTTGTTTTTCTCTATATTCTTGGTAATCTGAGAAATGTCCCTGGTTCCAATAATACCCCCCATATACTCCCCATTTTCTTGCTATGGGTCATCTTAGGCGCCCTGATCCAAAAAAAAAAGAAAAAAGTTTCGTGTTTAAATTTAACATGGAATCAACAAATTATATAAGTGAAATCAATTTGAATCCTTTTAATAGCGACGCCAATCTCATATTCTTAATTGCGAGGCTAGTCACTTTAAGTATTTCTGGACCGTTGTAAACTTAGATAACTCTTATCATATATTAGTATCCCACGCCCGTCCAATTCTATTTATACTTATTTTTTGCAGGATACATATTCAGTCGGATTCCTACAGCGAACATCGTAATCTCTCGTGAGTGCCCGCATACACTACTCTTCATACTACTTCCCATGACCTTGCCATTTTCGGCAGCTATTGAGCATTACTGTATTCTGTTGCTTTATATCCACAACTGCTTCTTTATGTTCCATGCTCATCTAGTTACTTCACCTCTCATTTACTCTCACTCATTAATATGCCTATATCTTGAGTAATGAATTTCTTCATACAGATCACCTTATGTAGCAGAACTCTGTATCGAAAGCATTTAGCTGGTCTAATTAAAATATCCATATAAATAAGTCTAGGGATCTCTCTCAGGACTAACCAGTGTCACTCAGAGTAATGTTAATATCCATAAATTAATCCAAATAATTGTCTGAAAAGAAAACCTACCCTTTCTAAAATAAAGCAGTGATTCAACCCATATCTGGTGATACTTCAAAAAGATAATCTCCAAGATATAAGATGAAATAAACTTTTAACTTATCTCAGACAATATTATCTTTAATATCACGAGGCAATTAAACAAGTGGATTTCTTATTCAATAAATATCACTTTATACCTTTATCTTATAATAAGCACAACATATCCAGTTTTCCTAGATCTCTTTGGTACAACACGAATGTAAATAGATCATTATAAAAATTCAGTACAGTGCATTTAAGCAATATCATGCAATGGTACATATTTTATATATTATAGAGCCTCTAACTGCAGAATTATCTAATGTCCATGCATAACCTAATACAAGGTATACTTGCAAACTTTACTTGGAGACAGATATGGTCCTAAAGATTTATTAATTTTTTACACCTCAAAATTTGCAAAATTCTCACCTATAGTCTATTAATTATCACATTTCATTACCTAGAAACTTAATTATTATTTATAAATAACTTAACTTAGTGAAAATAATATGAATCTATATGGGTCCTTATACTTTGTTTGTATTTTTATCAAGAAGAGATTTATTGCTCTTTAGATTAAGATCTACTGTTATAGAAAGCTTCTGATCACTGTAGGTTTGTTTAGCAGAGTACTCCAAACCTCTTTAGATAGTCATATAAATTGGTTATAGTGATCAGGTAACATCATGAATAGCAGAATGGATGGGATAGATTAATGTAAGCTAACAGAGTGTACCTCCGTACTAGCGCTTATTAACATTTTTGATTTCCAAAGTATTATTGGTGACCCTGTACTGATGATATCGTGATCATTAGAACATATCATACTCATTTGAAAAGTGAAGTGAAGAAACGGGCAGCTAGAGTTTTTTCCGCTAATGAGAACTTTTGACAATAAAGCCAAAAAGTGTGAAGTAAACAATCCACTAAAACATTGGGTTATAGTTACGACTTAAATCTAAATATTAAAATGAAATCTAATTATAATATAGAAGATTATATTTTGTGGAGAGACCTAATAAGAGTTTATATATTAGTCTATTATATATATATCATTCTTTTTCCCTACTGCACAGCGCGTACGATTTTTGTTTTTTCAAAATTTTGATGGAATGTAATATTAAAAAATATTTTTGTATATTAAATAGAAAAGTACTGGATACCTATTTAGAAACCTTTTATTGGTTACTCCTCGTTAAAATAATAGACTTTCTATAAATTTTGCTTTTTTTCCTTTACCCTAGAATACCAAGGGTTATCGCCCGATGCAAGGAGTGGGGTCTCTCGGTTCCGGGGAACTACGGGGTAGGAACATCCCCCTCCGGTAGGTTCTGACCCCCGCTCTTTGTATTTGGGGTGTCGCGGGGGTTCCTCCGCCCTCCCTACGGGTTGGAAACGTCTTGTCCCGTCGGCTCGAGCCCTAATTGGCCGTGTAATACCTTTACAAATAAATATATATATATATATAATATTATGTCCCCTGCAGAAAAAAAAATAGCTCAATATTTATTTTATTTATTTATTTTTTTTTTTTTTATTTTACATTTTCCAAACTAAAATTTTAACAAGGATTCCAAAAATGTCTTTTCGCTGTAGCTTTGTAGTTTTAGATATGATTTTTTTTTTTTTTTTTTTTTTTTTTTTTTTTTTTTTTACAGTTTCCGCATTAAAATTTTACAATCAACAATTATCCTTTTTCTGTAACTATTGTAGTTTTTGATATATGGATGGATGATAGTTGTCGCTCTAACAATATCACCTAAAAAAAAAAAATTTCACAATTTGTCGGTAATAAAACTATTATAATAAGTGAGCTTCCACCTTTAAGAATATTAAAAACATTTTAAGATATTTTAAATCTTTCTTAACTAAACTTATAATAATTAATAATTTCACCTCACACACATTGTCTAATCTTATTCATCAAGTTCAATCACATTGAGTATAACATTAACACTCACACGCATTTGACAATTGTAGTAACATCAACCCTTATTTAAACTTCGCATAAAAATTTATTCTTACTAATTTTTTCAATAATTGTCAAATCTATATCTGCAATATTTTCATAACTAGCTAATCTCCTTAATTAAGATATATACTAATAGTTTTTTATAATATTAAAACATTGCAAACAACAATTAATTAAGGGTCCTTATTTTGACTGAGTTCATTGTGTATTTCGCCATTGTTGTTGATTTAAATAAAATGCTGAAGACTTTAGTTAAATATATAAGCGACTCTTCGAGTATTAATGCATATCTCTTATTAAGGTACTCAATGTAGAAGTATCGATAGTCTTTACAATTCATATTATTGAAATAAATGAATTAAAAAAGCGAAATTAAGATATTATATAACGAGCATATTGAAATAATGACATTTCTCATATCATATTTACTTGTTCATAAATATATAATATTATTAACAAAGAGTAGAGATATATATACTTGTAGCTATAATTGTCCAGAAATCACTAGAGCATAATATTAAGAGATCTTATATATTAATTAAAACTTATCATGTGCATGGTGCTAACGGTCATAATCAAAACATAACTATAATATTAAATGTTAGGGACAACATCAATAAGAATAGGCTCAAATTTTGTTATATTCATCCAACTCTTGTCGTAGATCTTTCATCTCTTCTCTATTCGCTTATCTTGCCTTCTAGCGTCTCCGGTACAATATTCTATCTCTTAACTCAAGTTAAGTTAAAGTGCGATATATACTTATCATCTCAAACTATGCCGTTCTAGAAGTTATGATGATGTTACTCACACTCTATCTAAGGATCATAATATCAACTCTTATGAAATATTAATATCTTACACACCTAAAGAAGCTCGCTTTGTCACTTCGTTTCTGCGATCTCTAGCTCACACAAGACAAATATGTCTAACGTCGAGAGGATCTTGAATTCGTTTACACTTTTCTCAGCTCAAACTTGGTCTCTGCGCCATCGTAAATAATGACTCATTGCGCGCACGTAAAGGAGAGGTCTATTTGCTTCACATGCACTATAAGGTCTGTTACACTGCATACTGACATCCATTCACTTAATATTCTCTCTCATATACAATGAATGCAACTCCATACCTAGTATTAAAGAATATATCACTTTAAGTTCTTGTGTTTCTGATTGTCATTCTAATATTTTTACCGAAGCTGACTATACGTCACAGCAGAGTTTATAGACGAATAATCTGGATCGATAAACATGTAAGAGCAGTATTTGCTGTTCTTTAGCACTAACATGGCCAAAACGACAACCAACCGGAGAGCTTTAGACACCCCAACAAAATATCTATAATTGATTTATTATGTTCCCCCTTTTTATTTTTTTATTTGCATACAAAGAGGGTTCAGTTTTATTTTCAAACAAAAGGTGGTGATGACAAAATGCCTTGATCTAAATTCTCTTCTTCTTCTAACGTTATTTGCATCTGTGGAAGCTTGAAATCTATCTCTCTCTCTTCTATCTATTTATCTATCTCTATCTCTCTCCCTATCTCTCTCCTCTATCACTTTTTTTCTTCCCCTAAATACATCTATCTTCTCTCTCCTATAGTCATTATATAAATCTTATTTTCTAATTTTAATTATTTTTGTTTGCTTTTTATTGATTTATCACTACGAATCAGCACTAATAAAGGACACAAACTGATTGCTAAGATGACATATTTATTAAGGATATTACTTTAATTTATTGAATTATAGAAATTAAATAGAAATAAACACTGCAAATTTAAATTATTTTCTTGTTTGAATTAGAGAATTCGAAAATAAGCGTCTTTCCGTCTTTATGATACATTTTAGAAAAATTTCAAACAATATAATTAATGTTGGAAATTTAGGAAAATAAAAAGCGATATTGAGTGGAGATAAAGTTCTGGTCTTATACACATCTGGCAACGACTGACTTAACTGATAATATAATACGAGTAAAAAACCCATGGATATCAATAGGTATAAAGATCTCGCGAGACATAGCGTTGGTAGTGGGTTGAATTAATTTTTAATGAGCCGCCATGTTTATATGATTATTGAAGTAGATATCCATTTTGGTATTTATTCGTACAATATGTAGGTGTGATTTTTTGTATATATACATAGATCTTTCAATATGTCGGACAAAAGTCTAATTTCTCGTAGCTTTATGCCATTTTTATTAAGTTAGGTGATTTCGTTATTTAATTAGAGTATTTTTTTCCTTATGATGATATGTATATCTCTTTTTATATCACTTATTTGGTGGAAGTATCTAATTGCTGGAGGACAGTTAAGAGACATTAAGTCTGTGTCCTAGTCAATTAGATGATGTAAACTTAGAAACCCCTTAATCAGATTAAGTTTGCTATTATAATCTAAAATGTTCTATTATATAGTAAAACTTGTTTAATACCGAACATTTTAATTAAAAGCAAAAGTTAAAGGCCTATAAACAATGAAGTTATTTTGAGTTATAATAATCTAAGTGACAAACCTTTTTATTAGGGCCTAAATGGTTATTTACTATATGCTAATTATAGAAAGAAATTATATATGAGTTAGGTGTTTTAGTGATTAACAGTTGGTTAATTTTCTTCAGTATTATATCTGATTATAATAAGGTAACACTCGTTTTCCTATCTATCGAAACAAAGACGTAGTTTTCTTTTATTTTGTCTTTTATTAAATACAGTAACCAGATAGAGGTCGGAAAACTAATAGCTTGGGTAAATACCGATCCACTGGTTTTATGATAAGAGTAGGGCGAGAACTCAATTACAAAATAATTCTTATTATTGAATAGATTAATATGTATCATGTTTCATAGAGATATATTTGACATTCTAGAGAGTGGCAAAGGTGTTTTAACATTTTAATTTACAGAATTTGTTTTTGGAGTATCTTGCACATCTGATTCTACTCTCAATTTAAGGAGGGCCTAAGTAACAGAAGGAACTAGAAGAGTCGTAGGAGAGGTGGTGGATGAACTTATCACTCTTACATATAGTACCTACAAGAGAGGTGAGCATACTCAGTGAGCAACGATGCTGATCAGTACGCAGAGGACATTTTGTGGGAGAGTATTTAGATACTGGCTGATTGTGAGTTCACATACATAGTATACCTTTAGTTAAATTATAGCACTCATTATTTATAAAATGAGGTGTTAGAAAGAATCATATATGTATAGTTTTTTTTTTTTAATACGCGAATATAGTTCAGTGTATAAAATATCACAAAGATAAGAGGAAGATATGACAGAAAAAGAGTGTCATCCTCCGGGTTCTCAGAAAAATTTTAAACAGTATTGGGTTCTCCGCTTGGGGTTTTCGTTCTTACGGGATTACTCACTATCCAATCGGGAGCTTCTTGCCTTCATTCTGGGAGGTGATCTTATATATCAATTGCCAAATTAATATTTCTGAACATTCGGATTAATATTTGAATCACGATACTCGACAAATCACTGTATCAGCATCTTTTCATGACCCCGCTCCAAAGCTATTTGTTCAATAGCTTTTCCCATTTTTCCATAACCTATTAATGCAATTTTCATCCCTGTATATTTTATTGTTTCTATCTTAAAAATCAATATAGTAACGTTTACATATATATAAATATATAATATTATAATAAAAAAAATGCAAATGAATTTGTATATAACATAATAATAAATTAATAAATAAATAAAAATATTTTTTAATTCTATATAAACATTAAATAATATATAATAAATATTATAATATATACTATATATTAAAGTATTCTATATATAATATATATATATATATATATTATATATAATATATATATAAATATATATAATTATAATATTATAATATAGTTAATTAATAATATTAATATATATATTATAATTATATATGGTACTTGTATACATATATATCTATATAATATATATATAATATATAATCACTGAATTTTTGTAACTATACCTATATATATTATATATTAATATATTATATTATATTCCAGATTTATTATTATGAATAATAATAACTAAGGAAGATATATACTCAAAAAAAAAAATAATATGATGAATAGTGAAAACGTAAAATTGTTCGCTCATACACATATTTAGGAAAAAAGTTTACATAGACCTTCTTACAATAAGTTAATTAATTAAAATAATACCAATAGACTTTTCTAATAAATTGATAGATCCCAGGATTTAGGTCTCATTATCAGGCCCTCTAAAGTCTAAGAGGTTATGTAAGATAATTTTTAGGTTAGGTTAATGAAAACACAGCAGAAAAATCTAGTGATAGTAAATTAACAAATCTTATACATTATAACCTGAACTGTAATGGCCCTAAAAAAGAACACAGATAAGTAACCCAACTAATTATTATTATATATAAAGTGTTATAATACTGGTGAAAAGTTTTTTTTAACTTTACAGAAATTCACTGTAAACTTTTTTCCCTAAAGAGAGTGCCGATTTTCGTTTTCATTATTCCTTCTATTACTAATTTAATTTAGAGATATATATATCCTGTATGATTTTTAAACAATATCAAATATTATTGGATTTTGTTATTTATGTAATACCAACATTGCGCGGTAATTGGGGTGATTTTTTTACTCAACATTTTGAGGAGGTTGTATTACGACATATTATTCACCCTCAGAATGGGATGATGTCTGTCGATTTTTTCGTCTGTATATCACTTTTATAGATTTCTTAATTATATTTTTGAGAGTATATTATGATTTTCCGTGTAAATATTATTACATAAAATAATCGGGGGTGCAACCAGAGCCACGAAAAATTACACCATATATATTTTGAAAACCATATAAAAGAAATTACTATAATATATTAATGAGTTAGTTTATATATATATATATTTTATATTTTATTTTATATAGAGAGTAATCAGAGGGATAGATCAACATCAGAATGCAGGTAGATCGGGTGATTTATATTCTCGAGCTTATTATCCCAGAGAACGACCATAGGGTAGGACCATTTCCTACCCTCCTGGGGTATAGCCTTACCTAGACACCGGACTCTTTATAGGTATTTATATTTTTGGGTTATTTATATCACACTGGGGGTACTCATTACCGCCCCTTCCCGAATCTCTATTCATCGAGAGAGTGATACTGGAAACGTGTCCAATATGACACACCTATCTTTAACCACCTCGAGTGATGACATATAGAGATCTAGATAAGTGTCGAACAGTGTATAAATTAATATATTTTTTTATATAATAAATTATTGGTAAAAATATAAAGTTTCTTCTACTCACACCTAATAGGGTTTATACCTTATGAATATTTGAGCAAAAGTTATATAAAATAATATTCATTGAATTTATGAACCTTTTTTTTACAGATTTATTCTTTTATTTATACATTTAAAGTGTTCTATTACTAGATAATAATTAGTGAAATATTAGTTATTTTATAGTCGCTTAACCTTAAGGATAAGGAATTACCCATCCAAGTTTAATATATTAAGTAAATTGTCAGTTATATGTTTATTCAAATAATTTCCCATAGGCTTTAGTGAAATTCATAAGAGGAAGATAATATTATATAATAATACTTAATATTAATAGCAATCTCTAAAGTTTGTGTGATAATACTCTAGCATCTACTGTAAATATAAAATCCAAATCAAAAGCCAGTATCACAATTTATTTATTTTCAATCCTATATGTATATTTAAGTAATAATAAAGATTTTATATATAAAATATATTTATTATTATATATATAATATATACCTTATAATATTATATTATAATATATATAATATATATTAATATAATACATATTATATAATTATATATATTTATTATATTATATATATAATATATTAATAATTATAATATATATATATTTATATATATATATATAATAAATATCATATATATAATATATATATATAGGTACATTATTGCAAATGACGAAATTCGCTCATATCTGTAAACTAAGATTAAGGTACAAGAAAACTTTCATAAACTTATTATAAAGTTATTCTCAGCGTATGAAATGAATGGAATTTGAAAAAAAAATAAATTATATTAATTAATTAATATGTAATTTTATATAATAATTATATTATATTATATATATATATATATACTATATATTATATAATATAATTATATATAATATAAATATATATTATATATAATAATAAAAATATATATATATATATATATATATATATATAATTAATAATATACTAGTAACCATATATATATATATTATATATATGTGGAATTATAAGCGTTATATATATATGTATATATTGAGTAATTATAATAATAATTAAAACAAAAAATATTATATTCATAATAATAACTAACGTAAGGTTACATAATATTAAGAAAATACTTAATAATCGATATATGGAATCACGTGTAAGAATTATGTATATAATGAAAAAAAGGAAAAAAAATGTTATTTATAATCATAACATATAGTTACTGAGAGTAAAGTCGTAAATGAATTTTTTTTTAGGGGGCTCGAGCCAACGGTGGGACAGAGTGAGGTGAAGATGCAGAAGTCGTCACAGGTAAGATGAATGCAGAGTAGACCCGACATCTTTGCATCTTTGCGGTTTATCACCCTTGTAATATAAGTTTAATTATTTTAGATTAATAATAAAAAAAAGTCCTTTGTTTCATACAAATTTATATACGCTGATATTAAATATGTATTAGTTATTAAACTACTTGATATCCATAAATATCGTAGTTTTTGGAGATATTGAAAAAAATTTTTTTATTTATATTTATTATATCCTAATATAAAATTTCATATCGCAGACCCATATATGTTACTGTACCAACTTATATTTCTTTTAGTATCACCTTAGTTAGTTTAATTATCTAGAAGAAATATGTAATTAGTCACTGAGTGATATATTACTTTTTAAGTTTCACTATATATTATATTATATAAAATATATATAATATATATATTAATATAATATTATATATAATTAATTAATTAATATATTATTATATATATAATTATATATATTAAATATATATATAGTATATTAATAATATATAAAATTATAATATAATATATAATATAATTATAAATTGCTTAGATTTGACCCACTAAAAAATAAAAAAATCCTTTCCTTTATAATCCCAATCATATTACTGAATAAATTTTTTAAAAGTCAGAAAATGTATAAGAGTTTCTAAAAGTTAGCCAGAGAGAGATCTAGGGATTTGTTTCCGGAGTATATATTAGGATTCCTATAGAATTGTGGTGCGGGACATTTACGTGCTTATGCACGAGA
This sequence comes from Trachelipus rathkii, assembly GCA_015478945.1. Taxonomy (NCBI): domain Eukaryota; kingdom Metazoa; phylum Arthropoda; class Malacostraca; order Isopoda; family Trachelipodidae; genus Trachelipus; species Trachelipus rathkii. The sequence continues at coordinate 30,512 of JABUQX010061950.1, forward strand.
GCGCAAGAAAGCCTCTGAGCTAACGAGAGAGAAAATTTCATTTAAATATATATATACTTATGTAAAACTATTTTACTGAACTTAGAAAATTTTTGAACTTAGAATTCATTTTATTTCAAGAAAATTAAGTGTGGAGTCCATGTGCAATATAATTACCTTTACTTATATATATATGATATAATAATATAATATTAATATATATTATTAATAATAATATATATATTATATATATCTATAATATATTATATATATAAATATATATATTAATATATTAGATATATATATATTATATTATATATTATTATATATAATATAATATATAATATTAATAACTATATATATATATAATATATATATAAATATAAAGTAATTATACATATATATATTATTCTTTTTTTGTTTTATTAATATATAAAATAACTGAATATTTTTAATGTTAAATAATGAGTTTATTCAGAGGAATACCGTTTTTCCCGATACAATTGGCCAATATCATATATATTGGTTTTACTTAAAGTCCTATGGTGTTTTTCCATCCCCTTTAATGGTACTTAATATATATGCATATATGAGCCGAAATATACTTAGTTCAATCTTATTTTGGGTGTAAGAATTTAAATTAAAATTTTTAAATTCAGTAAAAATAAATTCAAGTATTCAATATCAGCTCTAAAGTCTTCATTCGTAGAACCGGAGAATTTTCCTCAGCTAAGCTGAAACCCCACAAGAAGGGCATCTCCGACGGTATTGGCACCTTGCAAGATGATTTCATTCAAATAAGTAAATTATGCAGAAAGATAAGCTATATTGCTTAGAGTGATAAAAAAAATAAATAAAAGATTCACAGAAGTGATGAAGCCGCCTTATCAGTACAGACCCATGGAACATACTAACCATACTGAGATAGTGATGATGGGTGACTTTCAGTCAAAATATAAATATAATACTGAAGATGAATAAGTGAAAAATATGTTTATGTTTAAAGTAACAAATACGATCAAAAGATTTCAACCAAATAGGAATCACTATATTCATCGAAAAATTATTTTATAAGTAAAGTACCATGTTTCTATTCTATATGTATGCCAAAAGATATCTAAATTTGCCAATCCACGATGTATATTTCTAATAGGACGGTCATATATTGAGTCACTAGGTAACTGTCTTTTTCGACTTTCTTCCATAATCAGTGTAATGTACCATTATATAGTACTGAGTCATATATCAAAAGAGAATCCTTTCATAGTGTTGGCATAGAAAATGATGCACAAGGATTTCCAATTATATATATTAATCAGTAAGCTTATGCATAAGCAAAATTTAATATTCAGCCCATCAAATGAATACATAATCGATTAAGTAGTAGGGATCCATATAATATTATATATATGAACCAATATTGAAAAATATTTCAGTAAACTAGGTCAGAGGCCTATGAGGGTTATAACATAATAATTAGAAATAATTAATAATAAATATAATAACACTTAGAATTTCCTTTAAATCTACTTAGGAGATAGTAATTATATAAATATTAATAATTCAATTAATAATATATATAACATTATTATATAATATGTCAGAAAACATTTAATTAAATCAATATAAATTAAATATTTTCGATAAGAATTATTTAGAAATAAATAATTGTACACCAAAATGATAATTGCACAATTACCACCCCAGAGTAATAATAATCATGAAGCTGTATCTAAATTTATTTTTGTCCTCACATAAGTTACGGTTTATCTAGAGAACCAAAAAGTAGTATATATATATAAAGAAAGGTACGCCACCTAATAAGTGGAGAAGAGTTTGAAAACTATGTATCTAATTTTTTTATATTATTATAATCATATTGTTTATTTAATTTTATTCTTAAAAGTTGATAATGGAAAGTAAAAAAAATTATAATATATATATATAAGTTTGGTTCTGATTAAGTAAACAGATTATTTAATGTTACCCGTTATAGGTATTTAAGAACTACTTTGTCGTTGTGAAATTTATATTTTAATGTTGTTTTTTTTATTTTTATATTTATGATTAGTACATCTTATAGAGTACCTTTTCTTAGTAATTACCCTTATGTCTCTACTGAGCAACTTTCATTTTCATTGAATAATCTAAATGGTGTAATCAACAATATTTTTTCATTCATTAACAGCTGAGATCACCTTCTTTTTTATATAATGAATAATTTTAAAATAAAGAAGAACTAGAATCCATTTTGGTTAAATCCCGACATCGCGAGTATCACTAGACCAATTCAGTGTCTATTAAGGGACTAGATTCTTCTTGATCTTCAACTAGGTAATCAAAAGTGTGGTGAGCGACTTGTAGTCTTGACTATTTTCTCAGCATGGATGTTGTTGAAATACTTGGAGTTGTTAACATGATAATTATCTAGTTTGCTCATTATGAAAAATTAACAAATATCTACCACCCTCCACCCTGGTTATTTCCTTATTGTGTTTGCTTATATATCATCTACCATAAATAAAAATGACAACACAGAGATCTCACTATCATACTAGACAAATGAGTTCAAAATGATGTGATTAGATATTTCTTATCACTTATATTGTGTAATATTTAGAATAAGAGTGGCCTGGTTGTAACGCCTATTGAAACTTTAGTTAAAGCTGATATTTAATTGCGGTGTACCATTTGTAGCCTGCACGCGTCATCTGATCCTCCATCATTGGATTTTTTTTTCTTTGACTAATACAGCCTGGTTTTCAACTTAAGGTATATGATATTTTTATTGCAAGTATTTAGCAAGGTAATGAATTAAAATATTAACATAATAGCTTTGGGGGTAGATTTTTCTATGATTTCAGTTTTGGGGTTTGAGAAATGTTTAATATAATTATAATATGATGTTTATTTGATGGAAGATGTTAAAAAAAAAAAGCAATAATTATATTTTAGTTTTTAATGAATATATAAAAGTAATATTATAATATAATTATTAGGTAATAGTGTAAAAGGAGGTGTTGCTATTTTCCGGGGAAAAGGTGCTATAGTACTTTTTATTTTTGACTTTTGTTAAAATTGCACTTATTGAGTGAATGATATAACATCACAGAGGTATTAAGTAAATAGTGATTTGAATAGTATTATTGGATAGTACTTTATATTTTCTTGTCTAGAAGAGGAAGAGCAAATTACGAATAAAGGCACAGAGAAATAGTAGAATGTACAGAACAAGCTAATAATTTATGTGTTTGTGGAATGATTAGATAGCCCAATGTTTAATATATATATAGGAAAGTTGCGAATGTTGGTTTTCTATTAATATATATAGTAAAATATTTAAGAAGTTAATTGTTTATTTATATCCATTTGTATTAAAGGTATTAAGAGGAAGGGATAAGAGTTGATTGGATAGGCATTATTTACTATCTATACTGAAACTGATAGGATTGATATAGAAGTATAATTATAAAGTTTAGGACATCTTAGTGAAGGAGTTGGATGTAAATGTGAAAGGGAGGAGATCAAAAAATGTTCATCTGACATATTTCTAATCCAATATACTTAATATTGTTTAATAAAATGGCGAAGATCAATAAAATATGATTAATAATTTTCAAATATTTATTATTAGTTATCGAGGTAATAATGGATCACCCTCTCAGGCCGAAAGTTTGGCTTTGTGTACACTAAGAATGGAACCCATCCTAAAAAATAAGATAAAAGATAGTCTTAATATAAATGACTTGTAATGGAGAGATGGGCTTCCGTTTTGCATAAAAATATTAGGCACCAATTACCTATCGAGCGTAACAATATCCCCTGGCAAAAATTTTTTACCGAGGACAACTGTAAAAAAAAAAAAAAAAAAAAAAAAAAAAAAAATCAATATCTGGGCAAATTTTTCATAATCCGTGCCAATCAGATTTTTTCGAATCCCCTTGTAAAATTTTGGTTCGGAAAATGTAAAAAAAAAAAAAAAAAAAAAAAATTAAACAAAAATTGGCTATTTTTTTGGGGGGTGCTGGGACATAGTATATATATATATATATTATTTGTAAAGGTATTACAAGGCAATTTAGGGGGCTCGAGCCGACGGGGAACACAGGGGGGGGACGTTTTCCATACCCCGTAGGGGAGGGGCGGAGGAACCCCCGCGACACCCAAATACCAAAGAGCGGGGGTTCCGGAGACCCTTCCCGGAGGGGGGGAATTAGTCCTACCCCGTAGTTCCCCGGAAGGCCGAGAGACCCCGACTCCTGCCATCGGTGCGGTATACCCTTGGGGTATTCTTTAGTTAAAAAAAAAGCAAAATTTAATAGAAAGTCTATTTATTTTAACGAGTAACCAATAAAAGGTCTCTAAATAGGCCCTCTAATCATATTACTATAATTATTAACAATAATTTTTTTTATTTTTTTATTTTTTTTTACATTTTCCTATCCAAAATTTTACGAGGATTCCAAAAATGTATTCCTTTTCGCTGTAGCTATTGTAGTTTTTGAGATATATATTATATATATATATATATTTTTCACTAATAAGTATGTATGGTTTTTAATATATGTCAGAATAGGAGAATGCTGATATGATTTTTTTTCCATTCTCTTCGCAACAACTAAAATATTGGTAATGAAGAAAGACCCCACACTATACGAGCGATTGTCTCAGCACATATTGAAATACTACCTAACCTTAGATTGACCACCTTCAAGGTATATTGGCATTGGTAGAAGATTGTAAAAACAGGTTTCTCGTGAAGTACGATTTGGATTGGTGAGCGTTACATGTACTATTAAGCAGGCTAAAAAGATCCTGAAAAATTCATGTATATTTGTACAAGGAGAAACATAGTAGCAGATAGACACAAAGATATTGTAAGTAGAAGAAATAAAGAATTAAATTAAGCCACAGAACATTGAATAATAGCTTAACTATAAGTATTTTATTATTAATTGTCATTTTCAGTCTAGAGATTTAAATTGAGGTCCCTCTTTTAAATTATTTTTATTTCTTATAATATACTATAAATATAAATAGTAGCTAGTTAAAGAATATCTTATCTTGTAAAATTTGTCATTCATATGTAAAAACACATAAAAAGCTTAATGAGTTAAGCTAATAACTATTGTATTATAATCTATCGTACTTATGAGAAATAAAGGAAATATGATAATTATAATTTTTTTGAATAAACACAAACTTAAAAAAGTATTAATTTTTATATTTGCATATTATGTTTACCTTAATATTAACTATTATATTAATTTATTAAAAAATAAATTAAATCTTTATCTGTCACAACCATATATGAAAATAAATGAACTAAGTTTAGCGTTTAGTATCAGCGGAATAATGAAATATCTTGAGTTACCTAGCAGATAATACATACAAATAAGTTCTACTATCTTATTACTGTTGATTTATTATCATATTAATTAAAGTATCAGTTATCTGCTTCTAAAAAAATAAAGATATAACTGGTATCTAGGCCTCTTCTTTCTGGTATGTAGTAACTAATCTCTAATTATATATATAATATTATATATATATATATATAATATTATAATATAAATATATATACTAATAAATATATAATATTATATATATATATATATATATATTAATATTAAATATAGTATATATAATAATATATATATATATAATTAATATATATACTATAATTAATATATATATATATATATATATATTAATATATATATTATATATATATTAAAATTATATATATATAAACCATTTTTTTACCAATACAATGATGTAGGTGAGATAGTGATTGAATGTATTTGAAGTGATCACAGCGTCATGAGACACAAATTCAGAGTAGAAAAAGATCTGATTATAAGTTGTATAGGTGCCTGTGAGGATAAAGAGATTGCTTAGATAGAAAGATAGTCAGTAGCTCACAATAACAAATGCCGCGACCATATCAGTGCGCGGCACCAGGAAAGATAACAGTGATGGTCATGAGGAAGAACGTGACATGATCCCTTCAGAAGGGCCCGCAGACTGGGCTCTAAGTGCCTGTTTGCCCCCCTCACGCTCTGAGAAAGATAAGAGAGCGTGACACCTATTGATCTTTCTATAAGTCACGCCCAGAAAGTACTGGGGTTGACTAGAAATTAATATCACAACGTACAAAGGACTACCAGGGAGTGTCCAAGAGGTAGCTATTAGAATTTGTTCAAGTAATTGGTATCGCAAGCACCTACAGGTGCTACAAGTCAAACGATACCTATAAAATACATTAAAATAGGAATAAGTCTGTAAAACACTAATCCGGACCAACTCAAAAAAGTCACCTGTCAAGCAATGAAACTTGCACCACATAATAAAGAGGATACAAAGAAAAGGATAAAATAAAGTGATGGGAATGTAACTCATTTCCTCATGTCATCGTCTGATTACTGTTCCTCAACCAAGGTATGGAGTGACCTTGAGTTAAAAATCATGCGATTTAGATTAGAGGCCACATAGCAGTGATGGCTAGAATAACATCTAGCTGTATATGGACAGTTTGGAGGCCTGGGAGGGGGCTCACTGAGGGCTAAGTGGAGGGAGATGAATCCCCTGGCCCATAGTGCAACGTGGTCCTTCTTCCCAAATCACTGCAAGTAAAGAATACATGCATAACTATGCCTTCTGCTCAGTCACTAATAAATTCAATGAGTCATACTCGATACATAGTGCGAGGTATCCTCATGATGAAAAGGCAAGACACGCAGTGGCGATAATCTGATCAACATCTGGTACTTTCTACTCTTAATACCCAACACTCTGAAACAAAGCTCAGAGACCTACGATCTCAAAACCATCCTCCTTTCCCTTCACTGACTCGAAGATAAATGTGTGTAACATGTGACACAACCCTGAGAGAAGCCAGAAAAACGGAGTAGGCTGAAAAGAACCAGCAGAGAGAGTAAACTTTGAGAGTCAAGTGAGAGGCATAACACAAACAAATTGTGTGGGCCCCCCCTCCACACAACAATTTATATATATTCCCTGGGCCGCCATCTCATCAAATAAATATTATATATATTGAAGTAAAATGAAAATCAACAATTCAGTAATATAATATTAAAATAAAATCCATCAATTAAAAATTTACAAACGAGACCATAATATAATATATATAGAGATTGAGGAATCATTATCACTATATGTACATATCTAGTATACGTATCAAAATGTGGGGTTCTCAGTATATCCTAGGAGCCTACACGGTGGGTATAGCTATACTAACCATAACCTCCTCACTATAAAAACACCTAGCATATAAATTCCACTCCTTATCTTAGTATATATAGTTACACATTTATCTTCTATCTAGCTCATCTGCAAACTCACATTTCTCTCCTCCAAGGCATTATACTGATATTTCTGAGACATCAAATACTATACAACTTTTATTTCTTAATAGCTGAGCTCTCTAGTTATACCAATCTAGGTCGATTATTCCTATCAAAACATACATATATATTATATATATATAATTACAGTATATATATATATATATATATATATATAATATAATATATATTATATTATATAACTTATATCACTTAAAGTTAATATATACGTTTATAAACACCGATATCCGAATATATACTATCATTACATACCATTCGAGCTTATCCACATGACAAACCATCACAACGTATGTTTCATTTATTCTCTCATTTACCGCCTTTCTTCACACACAACTCTATTATACGTTCATTTCCTCATTTTATCACTTCTTTTTACACCTAAAAAATAAGATTGTCTCATTATATATATATATATATACTGTAAAACATTATGAGTACTTATTAGATCTTATATATCCTTTATTTATACAATACAATTATTCAAATATACATTTAACTATAGAGGAGTAATTAAAATATACTACCATCTATAATAATAAAGATCCTTAGCGCACTCGAAGAATTGTCACTATTATATTACATCCAAACGCAATTATAAAGTATATGCACCAGTATACTATCAATACATTAAGCTAGACTAAATAATTTATCACGATACTATTCCCTCTTAAAAAGCGGAACCTGCCCTGATATACTCGCGGCTCAAGATTTCAGTACTATCCGGTATTCACGGTCCAAGAGTAATATAACCAGATTTAATTACTTTCCTAGTAGGGCTTATCATTATCCATTTGTTTGGGGAAATCAATTCAAAATAATTATGAAATTACATGATATAATAATATATAACAATTTTATAATAAAACAACTCCAACTTTTTATATATTAAAAACTTCAACTATACTACGGGTATGAGACCTGGAGTCCTCAACCTTAACCTCATATACGCATAACCTTATTAAACTCACTCATATCAATATACTAGTTTTAATTATTTCAAAACCCTTTCTAACTTTTTAAGACAACTTTCGATGTTGGGTACCCTCCGTCTCTCTCTCAAATCTCCTTCTATCTACCGTCCTCTCTTCCAACTCCACTCTCTTCTCTTTCAATATTCGCATCACACAAAAAACCAAATCATCCTCATATAAATAGGAGGGAACCCTCCACTCTCTTTCCATTCTCTCCATTCATTCCTACTCTCTCACATTATTTTCACCTTGTTCACTCCTCCTCTCTTCTCTTCTCTCTCTCTCTCTCCCCCTTACCTTCCTAATCTTTCATTACACCGACAATCTATATACATATTGGATCGCCAAGGAAGACCAATAACGAATCTCCCTCTGTCTTCCACTTGCTACTTAATATCTTAAACGAATAACCTTTCCCGGCTCTATTATTCCTTATCCACCACGCTTCACTTACTCGTCATTCATGCATACTTTTGACTCCATCCAGAGCCTACCACCAACACCAACCTCACTATTACTAACACCTCTCTCCTCTCTCTCTCCTCTTGTCCTAATCGAATTCTTCTACTCATTTCAATCTATTTTACTCTCCGTCCCTATCTTCAAATCCATATAATCCTAAATACAATTTTATCTCTTTCTCCTCCCTCATTCTAATCCTATCATTTGTTTTCAATGTACGATTTGATCCACACATCCTCACCACTTCTAAATTCACCGCTTGTTCTTTCACAAATCAGTTCTTCAGTCATTCGACGCCCCCAACTCTTTCTCGACCAAAATAAGACAGTATCCCTATCTCTTCCCCTACTTTCTCCACACTCTACTATAACTAATTTACCTCTCTCTCATAATACTTACGTTACCTTATCCCTCCTACCCTATATATGGTCTAATATTACTCCTTCCTCGTCTCATCTCTCCTGCTCATCTTCCTCTCATCTCCCCTCTCCTCGTCAATCTATTCATAAACCTCTACTACACCGCTTTGTTATATTCCTCATCCTTCTTCTCTCAAATCCCAATTCAATCCTTCCTCGACTCTCATTCCTCTGCCTCATTATCATTATCATCTCTCTCTATATCTCTACTCTACTCTCTTACGTATTGTCAATTCTCGCCTCACTTCATCTCGCTATTCTACCATCTTCCGCTCTATCTCTCTCTCTCCTCCATCTCTTTCTCTCTCTCTCTGTCTCTCCCTCTTTCTCGTCTTGTTCTCTCTCTCTCTTCCCTCGTCTCTCTCTCTCTCTCTCTCTCTCTCCTCTTCTCTCTCTCTCTCCTCTCTCTCATCTCCTCTTCTCTCTCATCCTCTCTACCTTTATTTTCAATCTTCTTCGTCTCTCTCTCTCTCTCTCTCATCCTCTCTATCTCTCTCTCTCTCTCTCTCTCTCTCTCTTCTCTCTTCTCTCCTCTCTCTCTCTCCTCTCTCCTCCTTCTCTCTCTCTCCTCTCTCTCTCTATCTCTCTCCGTCTCTCTCTCTCGTCGTCTCCTCCGTCCTCTCCACTCCTCTCTCTCCTTCAGCGAAAAAATAATGTTTCTAAGAATTTTGCTATTTGCTTATGATATGAGTCAGATTACAATGCTCTCTATTCTCTCTTCTCTCTCTCTCTCTCTATCTGCCTCTCTCTCATCTCTCTCGTCCCACCTCTCTCTCTCAAGCTCCTCACATATCATCTCTCTCTCCTCCGTTCTCTCTCCCCTATCCCCACTCTCCCTCTTCTCTCTTCCTCTCCCCTCCGCTCTCTCTTCCCTCTCTCGCTCTCTCCCTCTGTCCCCTCTCTTGCTCTCTCTTCGTCTCCTTCTCCCCTTTCTCCATTCTTCCCTCCTCCCCTCGCCGTTTCCCGATCCCTCCTCCTTCCTCTCTCCTTTCGCCTTCACGGCGCCTCTCCTCCCTCCTCTCCTCTCTCTCTCTCAAACCACTATATTTACAACCCTCTATAGATATATTAGTTATCTCTCCATAAAACCTTTCAAATTATGTTTAATATTTTCCCCAATGAGGAAGAACCTACTAGAAAAGTAACTATCCGTTATCCGGCCGGATACCAGATAGTCAAAAAAAAACTTGAAAATCTGGATAGTTGCCGGATATCCAGCCCATCCCTAATAAATTATATATATATATATACATTATAATATAGTATATATATATATAATTTATATATATATATATATTATATTATAGTGGTAGTAGATACGTTAGTTAGTTAGTTAGTTAGTTAGTTAGTTAGTTAGTTAGTTAGTTAGTTGACACTTGAAACTGAAACCACGGGCACAGGCCCCAGCATCACACAGGCCTCGAGCATTGCAAGGCCTTGCTGTCCTGTAAAAGTTACGCCACACTACTGGAACTTGTTCCCCACATGCTCTAAGTGGATACACCATCACCTGAGGGATCGGCACTCCACTCCAAAGAATAATTAAAGAAAGGCGACTACCCCTCATGATACAACCAGTAAAAGGGAAAAAGCCCATGAAGACAGTAAGCCCACAAGCGGAAAGGTGGCCCTACAACTATCCGAACTCTATCAAGGGGTCCACTTAGGGTAGCGGGCCTTGTTGTGCCAGAGGGGTATAATTGAACCCGGGATCATCTGCTGCTCTCGGGCAGCGGGGGTATCTGGGGAGAAAATTAAGATGCCACCCCTAAATTCATGGTGGAACATCATACGCCAATGGATGCATGGCCGGAGGGAGGTCCGGTCTCTAGTTTACGAACTCAGGATACCAGGCGACTTCCTGTTTGAATTTAGCCTTCCCACATAAATAGAGCCTGCTGTAGGTGACCGTATATTACCTCACTTTATATTTTTTTATGGATATTAAAAATCCTTTACATCAGCCTTAGTAGGGGTGCCAATCACGCGGGTATGCAAGACGTAGTAATTGCCTAGGCATACTTCTGCGTGGAATCCAACGAGGCTCCTCCGGAAGAAGTTCAAAAGCTCGCTCAATATTGTCAACGGCGCAACACTGAGTTGATCTTGGCTGTGATGCAAATGCTCATCATACCCTGTGGGGCAGCAGTGACATCAATTACAGAGGTGAGTGTATCTTAGAATTCTTAACTCATTACGGTATTGATGTTGTGAATGAGGGCAATAAACCGTCATTCAAATAGACAAGAGGTCATAGACCTAACTTTAACTAATGCTACCTTTGGCACACGAGATTCAAACTGGCATGTGTCTGATGAAGTCTCTCACTCGGACCATAGACACATCAGGTTTGAGATCATAGCTATGGAGAAAGTTGATGAAGAGTGGAGAGTAGATTAGATTAGATTGTTAGGGTGGTGGTCTCTATTGAGGCCCCTTGTCACTGCGACCCACTTGGATCTTTTGTGACACGCCCTTGTCTATTAAAATTCCTGGGTCATCCCGATTTTCTGCAGGAATTTCAGGACTCTTCTAGGAAACGAAGTTTTGATGATTGTAAGGTCCTTCAGTAAAAAAACATCCCTCCCCCATTTAAAAACTGACACAAACTTTGGCCAGCTTAAAAAAAAATTCGCAAATACATCACTAGAAATGTCGTTCCCGGGGAGGCCGTTTCACTGCTCACGACAGTAATCAGCCATGAATCACAAACTTTTTCCCCCATTTCTTAAGGTGATATCTTGATCGCTGGCTATGTTCCACCTCAACAGTCCCTGTCAAAGGATCGAAAGGGAATCTACTCAGCAGCAAGCCGTTCTTTTGTGGCCTTCTTCCGGAGAAAGATCAAATAATCATATTTAGCTTGTCTGAGACCAGCGGATGCTGTCCATAGTAATTGGTCATGGCTTTGTGTTCCCATTGTGTCAGAGATTCTTTAAAGTGGGCCTGGAAAGTCCACAGAAGGGTTCCGGACCACAGTAGGTAGGCGGTTCTGGCTCCTTCCTTAGCGAGGCGATCAGCCACTCCTCATACCTGGTACATTCCTTGATGCCCCGGCTCCCACATCATTTTGTTGTGTTGAGCCAGTGCTGTAGGGTACGTTGACATTTCCCCAAACCAGTTTAGAGTCAAACATGCAGGAGCTCAGAGCCTCGATAGCCGCCTGACTATCAGTTGCCAGCGATCTTTGCCCCTCGCATCCCTCTTCCTAGGTTTAATTCGGCACATGCCATTATACTTAAACATCTTCTGCCTGAAAATGGTAGTGAAAAGCAGCTCCCAGGCTTACGCCCTGCAGTTTGGGTCCGAACCAGTCCCATTGCCATTCCACCATCCATCACCATCATCAGTGTACCACAATGGAAAATGGTTCCTGATTCAAAGTTTAGGGCTCCATTAATCCCAAGTTGAATGATTTGTAAGAAGGATTTTATACTTCTTTCCCAAGCTTTTTTGTTTTGGCATTAAGTCCAAAACTACAATGCCCATTTGTAACTGGTACATCTTCCAAAAAAAATATTGAAGGGTTCTTTGTTTAAATTTTGAACTAAATTGGTCAGCCTGGTTGCACATGACATGGCCTCCCTCTAAATATGCAGATGCAAACAGGAGGCCTATCAGTGACTCCATGGCTGCAGTAGGGCAAATGTATGCATTCCAGAGCTTCTGATGAAGTTCGCCAATTCGTTCCTTTGCAAGTCTTTGCAGTTTTATTTGTGCAGCGTCGCTTTGTTCACTTCCGCCACCGAAACCGAATGAGGCAATAGGTGATTATAGGTTCTACACAGGTTATGTAATAACCAATTGTCATTTTAGGTTTCCAGTTCCCATCGTTTTGGCCAAGCATTTTCCGCGGCATGTCATAAGGCCATCGTATCCTTTATGCACTCCCCTTATTAAGGTCTGGATTCCACGAAAGTTTTTGATCTAGGATTACTCTTAGATATTTGACTTCAGTGGAATAGGGTTAATAGTGACATCACCAATCCTGTGAGCCGTGTATCTTGTTTCCTTACTTCCTGGTTTAGTTCACTATTCAACTCGTTTAATACTCGGCATTGGATGTTTAGTTCTTCTCTTATCCAAACACCAATTGTAGGATAAATTGAGGGCGCATGTTGAATGAGTTCCATTAGGAACGCCTCTATGGTTTGCCTATAAATAATACATAATTACAAGGTCTCCGCATTCCCTGGCACCTCGAATCCGGGATATCACTGCAGTTGGTGAGAGAGACTATCACAACCCACCAATGGTCCATAAAAAATGGTGAAAAGTACCAAAAAACAAGGCAACACCCCTAACAGATGTCACAGTGAATCATCTCCCTCCCAGTTCAGCCGTAATACGTCTTATCTCCCCAACATTGCTTTTATCCAAGTAAACGTTGAGGGTCCGACGCCCTTGTTTTGGTGGCGGCAATCCTCAGGCATGGTCCGCATGGCTATTGGTGTTTATCAAAAAGAGCACCTCTGCCAATCCAGGAAAAGCACAAAACCACCACCATCAACTTGGTCCCATCTAGAGCGCCTCCTTCATATCTTGGATACCAAGCTATCAGGTGCGCCAGACAAGCTGTTGATCTACCTACTGGTAGAAAGGACCCATTGATTGGGATGCCGAAAAATTTTTTCTTTTCTAACGAATTTCCCAACCCTTGGTTGGGGTAAGTCTAAAGCAACCTTCTTCCTAATATGTTTCCACAATAAGAAATTAATTGTAAGACTTATAGGTCCGATTGGAATTTGGGGGTACCAGACTGGACCGTCCCTCCCGTCTGGGAGGATAAAAACACTCTTACTTTCCTCCACAGCCGGGAATGTATCCAAGGGCATAGCTTTGCCCTAAATACCTTCACCAGCCAGTGGAAGCAACTCTCCATTTCCTGTGGAAGGCAACGGTGGGCAAATTATGCCATCACCCCATCCAGGAAGATATTTTATATGGCCGAGTAGGAATTTATTGCCCATTCTACCCTCATCAAAGGCAGAGAAAGACCCTTCCAGACAGAGACTTTCCCGTCCTTAACCTATTAGGTTATCTTCTCGCTACTACCATATACACTTTCCTTCTCCCTGTTGTCAACTAATACATTTGCTGAAAGTGAGTGTTATAAG
>JABUQX010061952.1:20000-26928 GCA_015478945.1 Trachelipus rathkii
TATATATATATATATATATATATATTATATATATATATATATATATATATAAATATATATAAATATATAATATATATAATATAATATATATATATATACTATATATATATATATATATAATAAGAGAGAAGATATCGAGAAGAAAATGAACTAAAGTAGAATGAAAGCAACACCCAACATCCTCCCTTGTAACCCTTAAAGTGCTAACAGCAAAAAAAATCCACCCTTGTACCCTTAAAGTAGTAAACAGCTCCAAAATCTCACCTAAGAGCGTCACAACACAGGACAAACTGTGGTAACTTCTTCATAGCTAAAGTTCATCTTCCGGTCAACAATTTCTTACTCACAAAAACTACCTATTTACTCCATCATGTATAATTCTTTTCGTTTCTCCAAATTCACATACCTTTCTTCGACTTTTATTATTGACCTAATGCTACTTTTCCAAAGGTACCAACCAGTTTCTAACTATATCCCTAATAGCATAATCCTCCAGCAACTCAAGACTTATGTCTCCATGGCTTCCACTCAAAAATTTATTGCACTAGCCACAATTCCTACTACACATAACTTCCTCACATACTCTACATCATTTCATTCCTTTTCATGCAACATATAACATAAATACTTTAAACTCATATACCTTAATTCTTCCACTATAACGATATAGTTATACTAATAAATTATATATAACTTAAAAATATAGAAATTTGAAACAAACGTTTGATTCACTTTTCAGCATTTGATGCCTTCAAAAGATATGAACTATTACTGCGAGATAATTATACCGACACCATCGAAATCCAAATGGTCGTAAGATTAGATTATTGTACGATGGCTTTCCGTACTCCCTTTTTTTGCCAGAGAGACATAAAGCTGGTGAAGATTTTAGAAATATATTACAGAGGAGAAAATAGCTACTATTCTGAGTAAGAAATTTGGTTATATATATTTAATATAATATATATATATATATATATAATTATAATATATATATATATATAATAATAATAATATATATATTAATATATATTATATAATATATATATATATATATATAATTATATAATAATATATAACATAATAATAATAATAATATATAATAATAATAATAATAATATAATCAATAATAAATAATAATAATAATAATAATAATAATAAATAATAATAATAATAAGTAATAATATAATTATTAATATTAATGAATAAAATAATAAATAATAAATAATAATAATAATAATAAAATAATAATAATAATAATAAAATAATAAATTAATAATCATAATATAATAATAAATAAATAAGTAATAATAATATAATAATAATAATAATAATACTTAATGAATAATAATAATAATATAAATAATAATAAAATAATAATAAAAATAAAATAATAAAATAATAATATAATAATAATAATAATAATAATAATAATAATGATAAATAATCATAAAAATGATAATAAGATAATAAATGATAATAATGATAATAATTATAGGAAGAAACATTTAATAAAACGGAAAAAGAAAGATGGAAGAAAGATGAAAATCTTGTGCAGCAGCAAGAAAAAAAACAAAAAAGTTTTCAAAAAGAAAAAAAAAGAAAAAAAAAGGTTTACCGGGTTAAATTTGTTTTTTAAATTGTTTTTTATTTTACCCTTTTTTCAAAATTTTCCCTTGAAACAACGTCTCTTTACTTTCCTTACTTTTTCCTCTTTTTCTATTTAGGTATGCTGCGATTGAACCCTAATTGGATAATCAAGATGCCATTCTGCTGCCTGCTCACTCAATAAGACCCATAAACACGAAATTCAATCCTCTGAGAATCCTAGCGAGAAACTTGCCCTGCTCAAACGCAAATATGAATCTGCACTCTAATGGCAATCCCAAGTATGAAGCAGAAATTTCACACTAATTATAAAGCACTTCAAAGTCAAGTTAGTTGTTATTTTGTATGCAATATTTTGCCTGCGATTA
The DNA here is from genome assembly GCA_015478945.1 of Trachelipus rathkii. NCBI lineage: Eukaryota > Metazoa > Arthropoda > Malacostraca > Isopoda > Trachelipodidae > Trachelipus > Trachelipus rathkii. Next base: position 21,977 of record JABUQX010061952.1, read on the forward strand.
CATTCGAGTCGGTGCAATGGGCTCCTGAAATCTACGAACGTTAGGAAAGGCGGTGGCCCGGATGCATTCCTCCCCGAGTTTTGAGGAAATGTGCTTCCGTGCTGACACCCGCCTCTCGTTCAACTATATTCTTTATGTCTCAATACTAACACTTCCCTCAGTGTTGGAAGAACGCACATGTCCAGCCGATTTCCGAAAAAAGGTAGCCGCCCTGATATCCTTCTAACTATCGCCTGTAGCTCTCACTTGTATTCTATCTAAGATCTCTGAAACCCTTCTCAACTCTCAATTTCTTAGATCTCTGAATCTCATTCACTCTTTCCCGATCGCCAAGCATGGCTTTCGGCTTTCGAAGGTCTACCTGCGATATACTTTCCTATCTTACGATTATGGTTTTCCCGCCCTTAGTAATAAGGGGAAGACTTGCGTGATTGCGCTTGACCATATCAAAGCATTTAATAGGGTATGGCATGTATTGCGCTCTTCAAGCTCTCTTCGTTTGTATTTCCTCCTTCCCTTTGCTTACTTATGTCTAGTTTTCTCTCAAATCGCTCAATGTCAGCTGTTGTTGACGGGGCGAACTTCTTCTTCTTGTTTCTGTTTAACCTGTGGTGTTCTCTCAGGGTTCTGTCTTATCTCTCACTAACTTTTTTCTTACTTTTCATTAACAATTTTCTTCTCAACCTGCACATCTAACTCTATCCCTAGTATGCCGATGACTCGATCCCTTCATTCTCAACTCATTCAATTACTGCCTCCCTCTTTTACTCTAGAATGCCTCTCGTCTTAATCCAAATTCTATTCTCCTGATCTGGATAGGATTTCCCGAGTGAGGTCGTCTCAATCTTGTGAAATTCAGCTCTTTCAAAGCTCAGCTATACATAATCTCCCTTCTCTATGACATATTTCAACTTTTCCCTTCTCTTTCGACGGTTCTCTTCGTCTCTCCTGTGACATATAGAAACATCCTTGGCCTTAACAAAAACAAAAAAAATGTCTTGGAAAACCTCAACATCACAAACGGTTGCTAACGCGACTGCAAAGAAACTGGGGGTATTTGTTTAGACTGCGAAACTTGTTTTTCTCTTCTCAGTTACTTCCAGCTATATCAAGGTGCCTCATCCGCCTCTTGTAATGAGTACGGGCTCTCATATACAAGTGGGGCTCTGTTTCACCCCAGCTTTAACAGGGTCGAGTCAAAGAAGTCCCAAAAGACTTATACAACTGTTTCCGACTTTCCCACTTGCACTTGACCCTGCTATCTTGCGGGCGCGATGTTGGTGCTCTAATCTCTTTTCCCTATAGGTTATTGCAGCGCAGGTGCTCGAGGAAACTTGTCACTCCGCGTACCTCCAACTTTACGACGTCCTCAGTAGCTAAAGGGGGCTGTGTCGTGCGCATAGATTTTTGTGTGGATATTGGCAAACTCCCAGTCTGGTCGCTGCGGTACTGGTCTTCTTTCCAGCCAACTTCGTTCTGTGAAATCTCTTTTTTTCTTTTTCTTTTTCTTCTTTTTTTCTTTTCTCTTTACCTTTCTTTTTTTTTACTTCTCTCTTCTTTCTTTATTCTTTTTTTCTCTTTTCTTCGTTATTTCTTTCTTTGTTTCTTTCTTTCTTTCTTTTTATTTTTCTCCTTTCTTTTTCTTCATTTTTTTCTATATTTTCTCTTTCTTTCTTTCTTTCTTTCTTTTTTTCTTATTTCTTCTTCCTTTTTTTTCTTTCTTTTTTCTTTCTTTTTCCTCTCTCTCGTTTTATTTTTTTTACTTTTCTTCTTTTTTTACTTCTTTTTTTTTTTTTTTTATTCTTTTCTTTTTTTTTTTTGCTTTTCTCTTCTCATTTATTTTGCCTTCTTTTTTTTTTCTCTCTTTTTTCCTTTTTCTCTTTTTTTCTTCTTTTCCTTCTCTTTTTTCTTTTTATTTCTCTTCTTTTTTTTTTTTTTTTTTTTTCGGCCTTTCTTTCTTTTTTTTTTTTGCCTCCCTAGCCTTTTTTCCATGTTTTAATTTCGTTTACTTCTGTTTTCTTCTTATCTTTATTCTCCTTTATTTTTTTCATATCTCTTTTTTTTTATTCTTTCCTTTCTTTTTTTTTTTATTCTTTCTTTTTCTTTTTCTTTTTACTTTTTCTTTGTTTGACATAAAAAGTGTTTTTTTCCGCTACTTTCTTTTATCTTTTTTTCTCTTACTCCTTTATTTTTTCTCACTTTCTTCTCTTTTTTTTTGCTTTATTTTTTTCTTTTTTTTCTCTTTTTCTTTTTTTTTTTTCTTCTTTTTTCTTTTCTCTCTTTTTCTTACTTTTTATTTTTTTTTTCTCTTTTTTTTTCTCTTTCTCTTTCTCTTCTCTATATATATTCTTTTTTTGTTTCTTTATCCTTCTTTTTAACCTTTTCTCTCTTTCTTTTCTTTTTTTTTCTTCTTTATCTTTTTCTTTTTTCTCAATCCTTGACCTATTTTTTATTCTGATTTTTCCTCTTTTCCTCTTCTAGTTCTCTACTTCTCTTTTTCTTTTTATTCTCTCTTTCTTTTGCTTTTTTTTTCTTTCTCTTTTTTCTCTTCTCTTCTTCTTTTTTTTTTTCTTTATTCTTTTTTCTGTTCATTCTTTTCTTTCTTTTTTCTTTTACTTTTCCATCCTTTCTATTTCTTTTCTTTTTCTGTTTCTTTTTCTTCTGTTTCTCTATTCTCTTCTCTTTTATCTTTTTATAACTCTTTTTCGTTTCTCTTTTTTTTTTTTACATTCTTTTTTTTTTTATTTTCTTCCTGCTTCTCTTTCTTTCTCTTTTTTCTTTCTCTTTTTTTTTTCTCTTCCTTCTCTTCTTCTTATTTTAATGTTTCTTTCTTTTAATTTTATTCACTTTATTCTCTTTCTTCTGCTTTTTTACGCTTTTATCCATCTTCTTTTGTTCCTTTTTCCTCTTTTGTCCTCTTTTCTTTTTCTCTTTTTTTTTTTCTTCTCTTCCCTTTTTTATTATCTCTTTTTCTTCTTATTTCTTTTTTTGAGTATATTCTTTTTTTTCTCTCTTTTTTTATCTTTTTTTCTTCTTTTATCTTCTTTTCTTTTTTTATTTTTATCTTTCTTCTTTTTCTCTCTTTCTCTTTTTCTCTTTTTTTTCTTCTTTTATTTTTCTTTCTCTTTTCTTCTTCTTTTTTCTTTTTTTTTTCTTTTCTTTTTCCTCTTTTTCTCTTCTCTTGTTTTTTTTTACTTTTTTCTTTTATTTTTTTTTCTCTTTTTTTCTTCTTCTCTCTTTTTTTTTTTTTTTAAATTTATTATACATCTTTTTTATTTATATGTCTCTTTTTTTCAATCTCTCCCGTCTTCTCTCATTTCCTCTTACGTTTCTTTCTTCTTTCTCTTTTCTTATTTTTTTTTTCTTTTCTATATATATTTTTTATATTAAATTATTATTTTTTTTTATTTTTCTCCTTCCTTTTTTCTTCTTTTTATTTTTTTTTTTTTCTTTTTTCGTATTTCTTTCCTTTTTCTTCTTTTTTTTTTCCTTTTTTTCTTCTTTTTTCTCTTTTTCTTTTTTCTCTTTTTTCTAATCTTCTCTCTTATCTTCTTCCTTCTCTTTCTTCTCTTTTCTTTCTTTTCTTCTCTTTCTCTTTTTTCTTTCTTTCTTTCTTTTTTTTCTAAAAAGAAATAATTTTTTTTCCTTTTTCTTTCTCTCTCTATTCTTTTTTTTTTGTTTTTTTCTACTTTTTCTTTTCTTTTTCTTTCTTCTTTTCCTTTTTTTTTTTCCCTCTTTTTTTTTTCTTTTTTCTTTTTTTTTTTTCTTTTTCCTTTGTTCTTTTTTTTCTTTTTTTTTTCTTTTTCTTTTTCTTTCTTTCATCCTTTACCATCTTTACTATTTTTTTTCTTATTTTCTATTTTTCTTTCTTATCTTATTTTTCTTTTCTCTTTTTCCTTCTTTTCTTTCTTTTTTTTGTTTTTTTCCTTTTTCTTTCTTTTTCTTCTTTTTTACTTTTTTTTTTCTATTCTCTTCTTTTCTTTTTCTTTTTTTTCTTTTTTTTCTCTTTTCTTATTTTCTCTTTTTACTTTGTTCTCTTTTTCTCTTTCTTTTGCTTCTTTTGTTTCACTTTTTTCTTTTTGTTTTTCCTTTATTTCTTGTTTTCTTCTTTTTCTTTTTTCTTTTTTTTCCTTTTCTATTTCTCTTTTCCTATCTATTTCTTCTTCTCATCTTTGTTCTATATTTTCTTATATTACCTTGTTTATCTTTTTTTTTTTTTTTTATTCTCTTTTATTTTCTTCTTTTTCTTTTTTTTTCTCTCTTTTCTTTTTTTTTCTTTTTTTTTTTTTCTTTTTTCTTCTCTTTTTTTTGTTTTCTCTCTTTTTTTTTTTCTACTCATTTTTCTCTTTTCTCACCTCTTTTTATTCTCACGGATTTAAATGCTCTCTTGTATGAGGTGCTTTGTCTTTTGATTAGCTTATCCTTCTATATTTTCTTTTTCTTATCCTTTGTTTTTTTTCTCTCTTTCTCTTTTTTTCTCTTTCTCTTTCTTTTTCTTGTTTTCTATTTCTTCCTTTTTCTATTTGTTTTCTTTCTCTCTTTTCTGTTCTTATTTCATTTTTCTTCCTTTTTTTTTCTTTTATTTTCTTTTTTCTCTCTTTCTTCTTCTTCTCTTTTCTTTTGTTCTTTTTTGTTTTTTGTTACTTCCTTTCTCTTTTCTCTCACTTTCTATTATCTTTCATTTGAACTCTCTCCTTTTTTTTCATTTTTTTTTTTTTCTTTTTTTCTCTTTTTTCTTCTTTTTCTTTTTTCTTTTCTTTTTCCTTTTCTATTTCTTTCTCTTTTTCTCTTTTTCATCTATTTCGTTTTATCTCTCTTTTTCTCTTCTCTTTGTCTCTTTTCTGTTTGTCTTTGCATCTGTCTTGTCTCCTCTTCTGTGTTTTCTCTCTTTTTCTTTTTTTTTCTCTCCTGTCTCTCTCTTGTTGTCTCTTCTTTTTTCTTTATCTTTTTTT
>JABUQX010061953.1:0-12500 GCA_015478945.1 Trachelipus rathkii
AGAGATAATATATTTTTGTAATACTCCAAAAGAAATTTTTAAAATTTTTCAAAAATTTTTTTTTTTAAATTTGTTCGCAAGAACAAATTCCAAAATTATTGCATATTACAAAAATTATCTTAAGTAAAAAATGTGCACTCCCTCAATCTATCATATGCCTCTGAAATTTCATTCAACTTCGCCCGAACAGGAAAAAATTATCGCATTTTTCATTTCAAAATCCGAAAAAAAAAAGTGGTTTGGAACTTGGACAACGCTGAGCACAAAACTCAAAAAAATCGAAAAATCCTCTTTGACTATTGTAGTTAATGGACCTATCTATGCATATTCAAGTTTGAAGTCATTTCGAAGAAAATTCTGGAAGTTGATACATAAATATTTGTCAAATAACATGAAGTTTTGTAAAAATTGATAAATTCTAAGAATGACTACAGTCACACGGAACACACCCGTAAATAACGTTTTTAAGAGGGATTTTATAGGGTTAAAAAATCGTTCGCTGAAAATTCCGAATTTTATGTCCATTTTTAGGAGGGGTGAAAATTGGGGAGTGCCCTTATGAAATAGTTGCACCTCCCCTGAAGAAAAATTTGTAGCAATTAACTTACGTAACAGAGAACAGTGCGAAACTTTGGAAAAAACAAATAATAAGGGATTAGATACATAAAACATTAATTAGAAAAATGCTAGAGGTCAAGTGCTATGATGGAGGAGGCAAAATATGCGAGGAAATATTTCAGGACTTAGGCTCGTATATTAGAAAATTGGTTCAACTAGAATACAATTCAATGTGTCAACTCCATAATTAAATTTAATTCTTGATGATTCTGTAAAAGATATAATGGTTCTTCAAAAATTTTATGACAAACTGGAAAAATGTAGTATGTGTATTTCAGTTCTAAGTATCAGCTCGGTGGCAAAGGAATTAACAGCTGTTCAACAAATAACGAATGCATCACAAAAACACTAAAAAATTGTGTCCAACTAGGTGGTCATCCAAGTATGATTCCTTACTAGCAATAAAAAACAATTTCAAAAGTATTTTCCAGGTCTTAACTCCCGTGATATTTATGAGTAAGAAGTTCAAGTGAAAGAAACGAAGCCCTTGGCCTCAGGAAGCAGTTAGAAAATTTTGTGTTTTTCTCTTGGTCTTTGTTTCAAAAGTAATAGTATTGGATAAGCATCAATGCTGTCTCAATAATATTGCATAAGTCCAAATACAGAATCTTCAGAAAGCAACTTTACCATAATGGGAACAATGCATAATCAAACCTATGGGGGGTTGGGGAAAAAAAGCCTAGAAAAAACCAAACCAAATAAATTTTTTTTTTTTTTGGAAGATGTTTAGTAGTGAGAAAAACTACGGAGTTAGCACATTATTGGAACATTGAAGTAAAATTACCTTTCAGAGGTCAAAATACAGAATTAAAAAGTTTTTTGATGAGCTTTTATCTTATGAAAGAATTAAAGACCCATTGAAAGCCTTTAGAATAAGAGGTTTCAATAAATAAATTTCTTGATATATTAAATGAACAGAATAACTACTCGTTTCATTAGCATGAACAATGTTAATGAGTTATTTCCATTTCTTGCTTCTGCAGCAATAGCAGAGCTACGAAATAAAAAGTTGCAAGTAAAGGCTACAAAAACTGGTACGAAAATCAACTATAGTATTTAGGATTTATCTTTCGGTTATAGAACCAATTAACTACCCGCCTTCAAAGCAATTCAATGACTACAGCAAGTAAAATTAAAATATGGTAACTATTAAAGATTTAGCAAACTTTTTTATTTCGCAGAAAGCATGATGCTTTAGCAACGTAAGCTACCAAGAACTGTGTCAGCAGTTCAGTTGTAATTTGACCGTTACAGTACATCTGCAATCAGCTGAAAAGTCGTTTCAAAAAAGTTAAGCTTAATGACAAAACTTTTTTAATTACAAATATGACACAAACTAAGGCTAATGGCATTGGCTTTATAAAGCATTGAAAAGAAACATGTCGATACTCATGATCTTGAAGAAGTGGTTAATAAATTCATGGCAATGGAGCCAAAATAACGTTTTGGGTAACTATAAAGCATTCACATGCTTTCGGAATCTATTTTGAACAAGCAACCCTGAGAACAGATATTCACGGAATTTTTGTAAGTTAGCATTCATTATTCTATAATTTACTTTAATATAATATATATTATATATAGTTATATATTATATATATAATAATGTATTATATATATATATACATATAGATATATATATTATATAGTATATATTTAGTAATTATTGTATAATTAGATTACTTATTATATTATATATTAGATTATATATATATATATAGTATTTAATTTAATATTATCTATACTAATATATAAATATATATATTAACTGTGTCCAAGGGGGCCCACATTTCCACTTTGGCGGGGGGCCCTATGACTCTTAGTTACGCCACTGGATACGATATAACAGTCTTGTGAGAAGTAGTTAGAGATATATCCAAAAAAGGCAGTGAAAATCTTGTTCTGGGTATAGGAGAAACAGTAGCTATGATAGCCACAAGATTTATGTGTAAGTAGAAGGAAGAAACGATTTTAACCACAGACATATTCTGAGTAGTAAGAGATTCGAGTTCTAGAGACGTGTTACTAGGAGTGTTTATGTTTACATAGGCACACATACTCCACCCTTGAGACGGAAATTATTAAAATAAGTTATAGTTGGATATATTAAACGATTTAGAGGAGTTGAATTCTTAGCCATCTGGGGTCTCAGACAAGAGCAAAAGAGCAAAAGGTTAGGGGTAGTTATTCATTACTTTAACTCTTTGTGTGATTATACAAAAAAAAGTAATTATTTTCCTTTTATTGTTATCTGAGACTGAAATAATAGGTTCCATGTTATCAATATTTATCCTATGGTTAAAACTTCTTCTATGGTGAGTAAGGGCTGAATTCTGATTATCAGAAATTAAATCAAATCTGTGTTGGTAATTGCGTCTTTTACAATCAACCGTTTCGCCCACATAAATACTATTACAGTTATGATATGGAATCCTATAAATGCATTGGGAAGGGGATGAATATTTGAATATATATATATATAAGACTTATATAATATATATACTAAATAAATTTCTCATTTTCTAAAATTTTCCTAAGATATAGTTCCTTTATATTGTATATATATATATTATATTCAAGTGGGCGTATACATAGGGTAGGTAGGGTAGGTAGACTCCTAACCCCATATATTTTTGAGTCTTTTTAATATAATAAATTAAATGGTAAACTTAATTAAATTAACAATTTTATATGAAAGTGAAAAAAAAGAAATAATTTATAAAAAAATAAAAAAAAAACAACTACTTTAGTAATAACGGTTATAATAATTAAATTAATTTGGAAATTTTTGCTCCTACCCTATTCCTAAGAGTGAATTTCTTTGTTATCGGCGTACGTAAGAATTTAATTTCTCCTATAGTATTATAATGGTCTGGCCAGCAAACATATCTGAAGCCGAATTTTATTACCTGACCCGTTGACCTTTTTTTGGCCGTTATACTCTTTTTGGGCCTTGAACCCTTTTTTTCGAACACCCTTTGGTCTTCCAATGGGTCAATTTTGGCCCAAATTTTTTACCTGCCCTTGTCCTTTTAGGGGAAGTCGATTTTTTGAGAACCCTAATTTGTTGAGAAACCCTAATTTTTTTTGAAGAACCCTAAATTTTTGAGAACCCAATTTTTGAGAACCCTAAATTATTTGGCAACCTAATTTTTGAGCATACCCCAATTTTTTTCGGCACCCTGATTTTGGCCCCCTATTTTTCGGCACCCCTAATTTTTAGCAACCACTTTCGAAGAAAAGGGTGCGCCAAAACGGTTGCGTCAGCAAGCCGGTTGTACGTATTTACCACCCTTTTTTACGCCCCTATTTTTCGACCGTGGGCAATTTTTTGCCACGGTAATTTTTGGGTACCCTTTAGGGCTTAGCCCTTTTTGATGTCGTTACCTTGTTTGAACCATGAAATTTTAGGCCTTGACCCCTGCCATATTACATGGGTCATTTTTAGCCCACGGTAATTTTTGGTCATCCGTGGGTCAATTTTGGCCCACGGTAATTTTTGGCTTCCCTTTGGGACTTCCATGGGTCAATTTTGACCCACGGTAATTTTTTGATACCTTTGGTCTTCCATGGGTCCATTTTTGCCACGGTAATTTTTGATCTTCCTTTGGGCTTAGCCCCTATTTTTTTGAATGTCTTTAACCTTGTTTGACATGATATTTCGGCTTTTACCTTGTCATATACCGTGGTCAAATTTGACCCACGGTATTTTTTGTCCTTCCTTTAGGGGTTTAGCCCGTTTTTGATGTCTTTAACCGTTGTTTGAGCCATGATAAATTTAAGCCTTTGACCCTTACCATATAACATGGGTCAGTTTTTTGACCCACGCTAACTGATGTCTGATGGGTTCCAATCACACCGTAAGGAAGTATCTTAAGTGTGTGTCTATTAGTGTTCTTTGAGTATTAGAATGAGTGCCAGGTGAGTGTCAGGTGAGTGCCAAGTGAGTGCCAATGAGTGCCAATGAATGCCAAGTGAGTGCCAATGAGCTGCCAAGTGAGTGGGCCACATTAGTGCCAAGTGAGTGCCACATGTGCCGAACCTGAAGTGCCACTTTTTTTACAAAGCCTTTTACCCTAGCCCCCCTGACCCTCGAATAGCCCTAATGATGGGTGTCTACCCCTAGGTAATAAGTATAGGAAATCGAAATTGGTGTATATTACAATCTGCTAGAATGCTTCCTACTATGAGTTCAGTATTTTATAACACTTATAAGCGCTTACACTCTCCATAGACACTTAATTTAAACACATATACAGTTACACCTCATCACACCCACACAGGTCACTTACACTACACTCACACATCTCGATATTCCTGGAAACGCCTCATGCATTAATGCTCAGTCAATGATGCCTCAGCATTTAATGCCGACATTGATGCTCAGCAATTAATGCCTCAGCATTGATGCCTCAGCAATTAATGCTCTCAGCAATTGATGCTCAACTTTGTAAGGTTCATCCTTTGATGACTCCATCTTTGATGAACGTCATCTTTGATATCCATCTATATTGATGAATTCAATCTTTGATGAAATTCACCTTTTGATGGCTCATCTCTACCCACATCATAGAACATAGAGTTAATATTAATGTCTTCCCCCGTTCATAAGCTGCCCACCAGGGCGCAGTGTGCGCCCTCCGCGTGAAAGGCTGACAACGCCCGCACCAAGCAGGTGCGACCAGCCGCGTTTCCGCCCGCTCCGCGTGCGCCGCAGCGCAATATTTCCGCGTTCCCGCCCGCGGCGTGCGCCCGCAGGCGCAATATTCCCGCGCGAATGAAAAATATATACTATAATTAGTCACTTCCATTTTTTTTCATACTTAAAATTTCAAGAATTCTTTCAATATACTATGAAATCATTCATTTTTATTTCATATACTTTAAACATTTTTTATAAAAAACATTTTCGCGAACCTAAAACTGTACTCATTACAGACCTATTATTTAACACATATTTATTAATCATTATTTTTTACTTAATACTTTTTACTTAATACTCTTTTAATTTATATAATTTTTAAAAATTTGATTGGGTACAGAAGAAAAAACAATATAGAATATATATACTAAGATATAATAACATGTTTTATTTTACTACAAGATTGTACGAACCTGTTTATTAAAAACAGATACTTTAACATACCTTAAAGCAGTAAAAGCCACAAAACAAATGAGGTGATAGGCATTACCCTAACACCGTAGGATCTAGTTGCTTTGTTTTACTGACTTTACTGCTTTTAACATTTCTGCTTTACTGCTTTAACTCATGTTTTATTGCTTTAACTTTCTGCTTTACTGCTTTAACTCATGGTTTTACTGCTTTAACTCTCTGCTTTACTGTTTTAACTCATCCTGCCTTTACTGTTTTAACTCTAACTGCTTTACTGCTAACTCCATAATATTTATAAGCATTCATTGTTATTCTTTTAATATTTTTTTATTATTTATGTTTATACTTTTTCATTTATATAATTTATCTATTTATTATATATTTTGTTCTAAATACTTTTTTTTATTTTTAATAACAGTTGTATATCGTTTCAGAAAATAAAATCAGAGTGTCTATATATAAACATTTATTAATAAAATTGTACGAAATTTCATTAAAAACATATACTTTTACAACCTTAAAAGGCAGTAAAGCAGTTAAACAAATCAGAGGTGTTATACCCTACACACCTAGGGATTAGCTATAGACTTGTTTTACTGCTTATCTAGTTTCCTTTTGGCTTTTAACGGCTTTAACTCTTGTTTTACTGCTTAACTTTCTGCTTTCTGCTTTAACTTTACTTCTGCTTTACTGCTTAAACTTTCTGCTTTACTGCTTTAAATCATATTTCTGCTTTACTGTTTTTAACTCATATGTTTCTTACACATACTATTAGCTCATATATTTATAATCATTAATCTTTCCCTATATTATGCACAGGCTTTTTATTATTTTATTAATAACTTGTTTCTATGTTTTTTGGTGTTCTAACTTTTCTTTATCTATTATCATGATTTTAATATTTAGTTATAATCTTTGGATTTTAACATCAAGTAATTTTATTTATTTTGTTTTAAAAATACTTTTTATTTATTTTATTATTATTTTTTTATTAATTTTTTCTATTATCTTATTATTTTTATATACTATTTTTTATTTTTTATTATTTGTATACGTAGTGTTATTTACTTCATGCCTATTGTTATTATAATTTAGAACACACACACATCACACACCAGCACACCACACACACACACACCACACACACAACATTCATTGACACTTATACACCCATTCACTATGACACTTATACACACATTCACTATGACCCTTATACACACATTCACTATGTTTACACCATTCAACTATACACTTACATTTTCCCATATACACTTACATTTACACTATTACACCACACACCAGACTTTACTTTACCCGGCAGACTATTACTATAACTCATCAACATCAGTATTTTCCCCCACACACACAGATTTCTTACACTCACACACGATTACTTAACCTCACATTCCCATATTTACTATGATTTTTCACTCACACAGATTTAATTACACTCCATCACCAGAATATTACTTACACTCACATCAGATTTACTTAAACACTCACACACAGATTTAATACACTCACACAGATTTACTTCACTCACACACAGATTTACTTACACAACCTCTCCAATTTTTTTTTTTTTCTTTTATGTTTTTTTAAACACGTAATTTATATTACTAATTCAAATATAACTAAAATTATTTCAAAGTTTCTTAAAACTTCTATAATAAATCAATCATCTATCTTTGAACAAAGAATTTATTATTAACTGTTAATACTTTTTGTTTATAAATTTTATACCTATCAAGTTAAAATAATTTTAACTAAAATTTTATGAAATTTTATTAAAACATATATTTTAACGTACCTTAACAGCATAAAATCAGTAAATCAGTAAGGTCAGCCCCTAGCAACCCTCTACACCAAGCTATGTCACGTTTTGTTCTAAAGTGACTTACTGCTTTACACTCAATCTTTACTCCATGTAATAAGTAATAAAAATAACAAAATAAAGTTCTTCTCCTGCTAACATATCATGTATTTATAAAATCTTTCTAAGTTTCTTTTAAAAATAACAATTATTCATTTACATTTATATTATTCGCTCATGTTAACTAAAAATATTTCAAAGTTTTTTTTAAATAATTCGGATTTTTCCTTTATTATTATTATTATTATCTATGTACATTGACAACCTCACGAGAAAACACAAACAACGCCGCAACTCCTTACAGATACGAAACTAACCTCTCTCTGTAAAATGTGTTGAAATAACTACCTTAGGTCTAATTTAGGATAATCCTTTTGTAACCCGGGGCGATTTAGGCCTAATTCCCGGTCAAAATATATTTCAAACTACTGACCTTTTTCTGTAAAAGGTGGTGCAATAACTACGTTAGGCCTAAATTTAAGGATAAGCCTTTTTGTATTCCAGGCTGATTTAAGCCTAATACTAGGTCAAAGGTAATTCCAGTATAGACAAGAATAATCGAGAATCATGTTATTAATTATTTTATAAATATATTTCAAACTGAACTTCTGGAACGGTAAGATCCTTTAAGCAGGTAAAGAAGGAAATGTTTACCTTTCTGTGAGTGGACGGAGTAATCCTTATCTCTATATGACCTCGTATGTGATTGGTCGAGATTTATTTTATCGCTTTTAGGTATGAAAACATGTTTTTTCATATCCTGAACCTGGGTTCGTTCATTTAAACTCTTAACATACATGTTAAATATTTTAACTAAAATAAAAATAAGGATAATAAAACTTTACTATATAATTAGAAATTTAATAATTCATTATCTTACAGGTAATTTTATATATATATATATACTAATATATATATATATTATATATATTATATATATATATATTATATATATATATATATATATATATATATATATATATAATATATATATATATATATATATATATATATATATATATATATATATTTATATATATAATACAATGATTTTATATATAAGGTTCACATTAAATATAATACAGGAATATTATTATATATAACATTTCCACATACATTTTACACATAATGTTTATGATTATTTTATATTAAAATTCTCTAAATCTTTGCAGATATGCCAATCATTTATATCATTATCGATGATATAGTTTCGTGTCTCAGAATACCTTCAGTTAACCATACGTAAAAAGTTCCCAGCTCAGATATATAGTAATTTACATTCTGTCAACCTGCATAAAATACTTTCTTGCCATTGTTTTCTAAGTAGATAAATGAATTTCTGTACGTCTATAGAACTTAGGAAGCGTTCGATGATGAGCGGAGGATCATCGATCAGGATTTTCTTAAATGCGTAGTATTCTTGGTATAACATGTAATGAATTACGGATACGTAATTAGATAACACATATGTTTTCTTCATCTGTATTAACATGCGCTTACGTACCTCTAACATATATTTCAGCTGCGCTAGGCCTGAAATGTAGAATCCAAATGATGTAGGTTCAAATACTGATGTTTCATTATTTCTCTCCCATAATCTAACTTCCAAACTGATTAGGTTTTGGTGTTTATAAAATGCTAGAGTAAGTTGCTTATCGCTGTTTCGTCGCACAGGCTAATAACTGTTTCGGTCCAGTTTAAAGCTGAGCTTGGTTTAAAGTATTCTGTAAGCCACTCTTCAGTGTGATTACATATACAAAGTAATTCATCTGGACTCACGAAAATACGCTTTGTATTATAACAGGGTGATTGGGTGGCACACTTGAAAAATTCAAATCCATCGGGTTTTCTTTTATATAAGAATGAAACCCTACTTCCGGGGATCTTGATTTCCCAACTGGACAATGTCTTGTATTGAGGTATACATGTTAAGGTGAATCATGATATACACTTAGTGAAAATAGAGCACTTTTATTACAAATCAGAGAACTTGTGCACCGCTTAACAGAAGCCCAAAACGAGTATGGATTTTAAAATGAGTTTGGATCTAAAACACGCATCCTCCAATATAATTTTCATCCAATCACAGATAAGGTTCAGGATATGAAAAACACATGTTTTTCATACCTAAAAGCGATAAAATAATTCTCGACCAATCACATACGAGGTCATATAAAGATAAGGATTACTCCGTCCACTCACAGGAAAGGTAAAGCATTATCCCTTCTTACCTGCTTAAAGGAACTTACCGATCCAGATGTTTTCAAGTTGAAATATATTTTAATAAAATAAATAATAACATTGATTCTCGATTCTTGTCTATACTGGAATTACCTTTGACCTAGTATTAGGCTTAAATCAGCCTGGATACAAAAAAGGTTTATCCTAAATTTAGAACCTAACGTAGTTATTGCACCACCTTTTACAGAAAAAGGTCAGTTTGAATTATATTTTGACCTGGTAATAGGCCTAAATCGCCCCGGGGTACAAAAAAGGATTATCCTAAATTTAGACCTAAGGTAGTATTTTAACACATTTTACAGAGAGAGGTCAGGTCAGTTTCGTATCTGTAAGGATTGCGCGGGGTGGTTGTGTTTTCTCGTGATGGATTGTCAATGTAAATAGAAAAATAATAATAAAATAAAGAAAAAACTGATTATTTAAAAAACTTTGAAATAATTTTAATTTTGACATCGAGCGAATAATATAAATGTAAGTGAAATAATTGTTATTTTAAAATAGAACTTAGAAAGATTTTAAAAAAATACATGATATGTTAGCAGAGAAGAACTTATTTTGTTATTTTTTATACTTATTACATGGCAAAAGATGATGTAAAGCAGTAAATCAACTAGAACAAAACGTGACATAGCTTGGGTGTAGAGGGGTGCTAGGGGCATGCCTTACCCATTGCCTGATTTACTGATTTATTGCTTTAAGGTACGTAAAAATATGTTTTTAATAAATTTCATAAAATTTTAGTAAAAGTTATTTTAAAACTTGATAGTTATAAAATTTATAAACAAAAAGTATTAACAGTTAATAATAAATTCTTTGTTCAAAGATAATCGATTGATTTATTATAGAAGTTTTAAGAAACTTTGAAATAATTTTAAGTTATATTTGAATGAGTAATAAAATGTACCCGTTTAATTAAAACATAAAATGTTTTAATAAATTATACGTTATATGTGTAAGTGAGTGTGCGTGTGTGTAAGTAAATCTGTGTGTGAGTGTAAGTAAATCTGTGTGAGTGTAAGTAAATCTGTGTGTGAGTGTAGTAAATCTTGTGTGAAGTGTAAGTAAATCTGTGTGTGAGTGTAAGTAACTGTGTGAGTGTAAGTAAATCTATGTGAGTGGTAAGTAAATCTGTGTGTGAGTGTAAGTAAATCTGTGTGAGTGTAAGTAAATCTGTGTGTGTGTGTGAGTGTAAGTAAATCTGTGTGAGTGTAAGTAAATCTGCCTGTGTAAGTAAATCTGTGTGTGAGTGTAAGTGTAAATGTAAGTGTGAGTGTGTGTAAAAGTGTCATAGTGAATGTGTGTGGGTATAAGTGTCATAGTGAATGGGTGTATAAGTGTCATGTGAATGTGTGTATAAGTGTCATAGTGAATGTGTGTATAAGTGTCATAGTGAATGTGTGTGTGTGTGTGTGTGTGTGTGTGTGTGTGTGTGTGTGTGTGTGTGTTCTAAATAATAATAACAATAGGCATGAAGTAAATAACACTACATATAAAATAAAATAAAAAAAAGATAATAAAAAAAATAAAATAAAATAATAAAAAATAAATAAAAATAATAATAAAATAAATAAAAAGTATTAAAACAAAATAAAATAAAACATAATGTTACACTACGTATAAAAATAAAATAAAAATAAGATAAATAAAAATAATAAAATAATAATAAAAATAAATAAAAATAATAATAATAAAAATAAATTAAAAAGTAATTAAATAAATAAAAAACATAATAGGAAAAGATAGATAAAGCTAATAGTAGTAAAACAGAGAGTTAAAACAGTAAAGCAGAAAGTTAAGCAGTAAAGCAGAAAGTTAAAGCAGTAAGCAGAAAGTTAAAGCACAGTAAAGAAGAAAGTTAAAGCAGTAAAACAAGAGTTAAAGCAGTAAATGCAGAAAGTTAAGGCAGTAAAGCAGTCTAACATAGGTGTTTTAAGCCCCCTGCAGAAATTCTAACACACGTCCATTGTTTACTTGCTTTACTTGCTTTTAAGAGAGTGTAAAAGTTATGTTATTTAATAAAATTTCGTAACAATTTTATTAAAAATAAAATGTTTATATATCAGACACTCTGAATTTTTTTATTCTACATTACAAATTAAAATAAAGTAATTAAAACAAAAATAAAAATAGAAAATAATAAAAAGTATTAAAACAAAATAAAAATATAAAAGAAACATAATGTTAAGTAAATATATGAAGTTAAGCAGTAAAGCAAGAGAAGTTAAAACTAGTAAAGCAAGAAGTTAAAACAGTAAGCAGAGAGTTAAGCAGTAAAACATGAGTTTAAGCAGTTAAAGAAGAAAGTTAAAGCAGTAAAACATGAAAGTTAAGCGTAAGCAGAAAGTTAAAGCAGTAAGCAGTAAAACAAAGGCATACTAATCCCCTAGGTGTTAGTAATAACACCTCTATTGTTTTTTACTGCTTTACTGCTTTAAAGGTATGTAAAGTATATGTTTTTTAATAAAATTTCGTACAATTTAGTAAAATAAAATGTTTAAATAATCAGAAACTCTGAATTTTTTTTCTTCTTACAATACAATTTTTAAAAATTTATAAATTAAAAAGTATTAAGTAAAAAAGTATTAAGTAAAAATAATGTTAATAAATATATGTGTTAAATAATAGGTCTGTAATGAGTTACAGTTTTAGGTTCGC
>JABUQX010061953.1:20000-31247 GCA_015478945.1 Trachelipus rathkii
ATTATTATTATTATTATTATTATTATTATTTACAAATGGCCACGCGTCATTCGACACTTCTCCGTTATCTTTTTAAAACGGGCTTTGCTTAGCCTGAGCCTCTTCCGCGTCTAGGCTATTTAGGCCTCCTGCTGGGCAAATCTTTCGCCTCTTCACAAGAAGAGCTTGTGGGAGTTTTGGGGAACATCTGGAGATGTATTGTAGGATACAGCAAGCAGGTGAGGCAATAAGCCGGATCAGGTATGCTCTAATAACCATGTATGTATGACCATTTGAATGATTAGACCCAACATTGTGTGAGGTTAGGTTAAAAGCGGTCACTCCAGTTACCACTCTATTCAAAAAAAGAAAACGGGAGGAGAGGGTCACTGAGTAACGGAGAAGGAGTTTGGTAAACTTAAAGCCGAACTTAAAGGATTGATGTTTAATAAATAATAACGGATTTTTCTTTCCACTTAAATGAATGAATTTTTTCCATTTTTGTAAAAGGAGAAATTTAAATAAGAGTGGAATATGGCCTTGTTCAAATTTCTCTATTTTGAGGCTTATTATATAGTTTGTGGCGGGAGGCAACTTAGGATTTCTTAATTTAATTTTATTATATATATATAATATTATATACTACTATAATTAGTATATCTATAAATATATATATATATATAGTATATATATAATAGATATATATATATATATAAATATATTTGATTATAATATATAGTATATGCGATAAAGTACCGAAAGCTAACATGCATGTAACTGAAAACTATAAACAGCTACAGGGAAAATAAATATACATTCTATTAAATTTGCCAGACAGTTTTTAACGAGTTAAATTAAAAAAAAAATAACACTTTTGAAAAATTAAAACCTTGTTGAATAAAATGTTGTAAAACTATGAAATTGTTTGAGAAGGTCGACAGGGGTGCGCCCCGAATTAGCTGCAAAATTACCAAATATGTGTTTTACTAAACGATAACCCCATAGGTGTAAAAAAGATGGACAGAAGTCCGGTTTCTCCGCTCCGGGGCACACGGGGAACTTCGATCCCCCTCTGTCCCCAGTCGGCTCTTAAACCCTAAGAAGAAACATTCTCAGGAGCAATAAAACCAATATTGCGGTAGCTCTGCTCTCGGTATGCTATCTCGAGAAGTGGTAAGCCTATTCCACGAGACGCTGCAGACTATAATATACTGATATTAGTGGTGGTTTCTAGTAAATATTGGATTAAAATAGCTTTTTTTTTTGGTGTTCATCGTAAGTCGGTGTTGATTCGTGAATAAATAAATGTTCTTGGATTTCTCCTTGTAATGTTATAGTGTTTTTAGTTTAGATGGATGTGCTTTCAGGACCGGCTTATATAATTAGAATATATTATACTATATAATATATTATATAGTATATATAGTAGGATTGTATGTATATGTGTATATATTAAATTATATTATTAGCTATTATAGTATATAATATATATAAGATATATATTATATATAGTAATATTATATATTTTTCACAACTACTTTGCGTAGTGATGACTTTTACATTAAGATGAGTCAGCAGCTGGGAGTTTTATTTATTGATCTTATATCACAAATATCCTTAACTTTAGAAGTACAACATCAATTAAAAAACAAAGACATCTTAAGTAAAATATATAAATTTTTAAAAGGAGAGCTACTTTAAGCCCATCACGCGGACCTCTTCATGTACAGGACGGCGAATGTTTCCTGTCTTCCATTCAGTGAAATTGTTTCAGTTGTGTTCTGATATTCTTTCATGGTTTTGTGAACCATATTTGCGTGTGTCAAAATATTCGTTTGTGAAGTAAATTCTAATTTAAACCCTCACCGGATGCTTTTGTTGTAGCTATGTGATATTATAAATTGCAAACAGGACCATAAATTTTGCGATAGGTCGTATTGAGGTTGTATTCTAATTGTCGTTTTCTACCTTTGTAATATTGAGTGCGTATGGTTTGTGATAGGTCTATGACCTTTGTTAAAGTTCGAATTTGTACTAGTTCTGTGTGTAGCATTCATATTTGTACTGTTGTATTTTCTTAAATATGGAGATCTGTTATTTCAACGCTAGTAGGTTTTATTACAAGGTATTGCGAGGGGATATTAGATAATGTATCGAGGTTGCATTGGGGAAGAATTTTCATTTGTTTTGGGGGTTTGAGAATTTGTTGTTTAAAGGTGATGGTTTGAGGACATGAACGGGAATGTGTTTTGGTACTGATTTGTTTTAAGAGATATAATAGGTAATTTGTGGGAATGGTAAAGAGGTGCTTTAGTTATTGTTGTTTCAGTGGGAACCAGGTTGCTATATTTGTTCTTGTTTTTGCTTTTTGTGTAAATGCTTTCTGAATGAAAATATATTTAAGACATATGTTATGCCATTTGAAGTATTAAGGAAGAATTATGTTTATCTGGGAAAGTGTAAGGGAGATAGAAAGACAACGGAGAAGATGGTGAATCGGCAAAAACTGATAATTTTATAGTGAGATGGAATACATACTCAGGTTATATAGTTTGTGCCAAATGTCGTTTTATATGAAAGTAATATTTCGTAATTGATTCAAACCTCTGTCCCTATTGTCGGTGCTCGAGCCCCCTAATATTCTTTATTTTCTTTTATTATTTAAATTCAAAAAGTGTTAACTATTTTGTAACTGTTTTATCGTGTATTGTTGAAATACTGGTAAATGTGGTGATAAAATAAGTGTTTATTTTTCATGAGTTTGGAGTTAAAATGAGTGTTTATTTTTAATAAGTTTTGATAAATAAATGTATTTTTAAAAAATTTGTTTAATAATTGTTCGAACTTTTGAAATCATGTCGTTACCTACTTAGATTCATTGCTAGTAGATTATTAGATTGAATTTAATAACAGAAAAAAAATCAAAACTGAACGGAGTCGTAAAACAGATAACAGGACCTATAATATATATATATGATTATTTGATTATATATGATATATATATGTAATATATATATCATATATATATTATTTAACTACACATTGACTATATTATTTAATACTACTGTACTATTATTAATTATTTTATTAATTGTTATTAACTTAACATCTAGTGATATATTATATTAGTTATGTGGATATAGTATTATATTTAAGAGTATCAATATTGACTTTTTTTTGGTAAGCCAATTTTTAGGGTAGTTAAGGTTAGTAGGATAGGTAGAGTTAGGCAGGTCAGGCTTATGGTCATTTTTTTTTCTGGAATTTAATAATTCTATCACGCTATTGTTTTTTTAAATTCAAATTATTTAAATTCAAAATAGAATTGACAGCATAATCAGGCAATTATTTCACAACGATAATTGTTTAATAGCCATTTGTCATTTAAAGTGAGAATTAAAAACACAGACCCTTCACGCCTTCTACTGCGTCAAAACTACAACTGAGTCAAATTTTCACTGGCAATCGTTAAATTATTTAAATATGTGCTTTTAATTCTATTAATTACTTCTTTATATGCAAAATTATTATTGAAAAACGTATTTTTATATTTTATACATGAGTTTACTAGCATTCCTTAAATAAACTTTTCTTAAAGTACTAATTCTTTGATCATTTTTTCTGCTCTTTTTCTGCATCTGTTGAATGAGCACACACACACCACACACACACACATCATAATCCCAGAAATGTTATATAAAATATATATTATATAAATTATAATATATATATTACTATATTATAATTCATGATAAATAATATCATATTATACTATATATTATGTATATTTATTATATCATATTATATATTAATATATAGTATATCTTATATATATATAATTATAGTATATATATATATTATAAGTATATATATATATAAGTATATATATAGATTGATACTAAGTTGTATATTATATATATTATAGTATATACTATGTAACTAGTAGCAGGACAATGGGCGCAAAATTTGTAACAACCCCATAAGAATATACTTATTATATATATAGTATATTATACTATAGTATATATTTAGATAATAGTATATATATAGTTTATATTTATATAGTTATATGTGTAAACAACTCAATGCCTCGCCATATATGTAAAAAATACTGTGGTGTCCCTAACAAATTGACATATTTGGATATTGTGGTAAATATTTTAGTAAAGAAATAGTTTACTTCTACTTAAGGAATAATTTATAAATAAAAAGAAATTAGAGTATTATTTTTATAAAGATGTAGCATAAGTCGCCGTTCAAATTGTGCAATGTCGTGCCACAATTTTTCGTTAGAGAATTGCAAAGTTGCCAGAGTAACCTGTTTTATCATGGTCGTTTTCTCATAAAGTTATTTATTTTTTTACAAAAAGAATAGCCCCCGGTTAACGCAAAGAGGCAAGAGATCGGGTCTCTCGGCTACTGTGGACGACGGGGGCGGGGTACTGGCGTCTCTCGCCTCGTTCCCCCGATGCTGCTCGAGCACCCGAAAAAAAAAAGAAATCAGATTCACCTTGTACGATAGATCATGTAGTTTGAGATTATCGAGTGCTTTGCTTTGGTAAGTTGGCCCATATATTAGTATAAGTATATAGTATATGGTATATATTTTAATATATTAGTCTAGTATATATATATATAATTATAGAGTATGATATTGATATTATAATTATACATATAAATATACATATATCAATATTCTATATTATTATATAATTATATATATGATAGATAATAATAGATATATTAAATATATAATTATTATAAGGTGATAGTACATAGAGATTGTATGTGTAAAAGTGCCCATAACTAACGAAAAAAACTATACGCACTTTCTAAAAAACTTTGGAATATAGTCATAAATAATAATTTTGACCTAAGAATCTTCTTTCTTCTTTTTTTGCATTATATCGGAACATATTTAAAAAATATGTTTTAATTTTAACCATTTAGGTGGCCTCGATGCGCACGGGGCCAGAGACGCCGACTCCTGAAATCTCTTTTGCGGTTTTACCCTATGGTATGTTCTTAGTTAAAAAAAAAAGAATAATTTAATTCCCTTTACATATGTATTACTTCAACTAATTTAAGGTACCATAGGAACCGCAAAGATATGGGAGTCTTCGCCCCCTCGTGTGCCACCGTCGCTGGAGCCTCTCCTAAATGGGAAACTACATGAGAAAAATCTAAATATTTCCGCTAAATCAAGTGTCAAATAAAAAAAAAAAAAAAAAAAAATTTAGGTTCATAATATATTATGAAACTTTATTCTTAATATAATAGTTCTTGAAAAGTCTATGTTTTTCTTGGTTATTAGCACCTTCATAATATAGTTATAATATTATATATATATATATAAATATTATATATATATATATATAAATATATATAATATATATTAATTATATAATAATATTACATATATATAGTAAATATATTATATTACATATAACAATATTATATATTATATATTGATAATCTATTATATCTATATATATAGATATATATATTATATAATATAATATAATTATATATAATATATATATATGTTATCATATATATAATATAGTATAATACTATATATAATAATATATATTATATATTATATAATAATAGTTATATAATATGGTTAGTTAATGGGCTGTAAACTAGCCCGACGAGGGTAGTATTTTCAAAACCTCAGAAAGCTCGCGTATTTGATAACCTCAGCAACGGTACTGATCAAAACTGTTTAATATATACACTATTATATAAGTTATATTATATATCATTTATATTATTATATATATAAATATAAATGAAAATTTTATTAGGTTAGGTTAGTTAGATTAAGTTAGGTTAGTAGGGTTAGGTTAGGATTAATTAGGTTAGGTACAGGTTAACCTAACCTACAAGCATAATTTTCTTATTTATAATACGGCTATTATACTATGATGCTATATATATATTATCATATATATATATATATAGTATATATGTATATATATATATATAATTATATTATATAAATATAATATATATATATATATATATATATATGCTAGTTTGGATATAGTAAAACTTGCCTTGAGTTATGAAAACTCTGCTAGCTTTGTGAGTTCTTGCACACCCCCGTCCTAGTTACAGTCATAATCTACCAAATATGCCAAGTAGTAATGATATATTAATATATATTATATATTAGATATTATAATATAATAAATATATATATATAGTATATATAAATATATAATATATATTATATATTATATAGATCTATAGTATATATTTATTATATATATATATATATATATGATAAAATAATATATATATATCAATTATGTTATATTATATATTATATATATATAATATATTTATATATATGAAAGCTGTTTTGTTTACCAGTACCATTTTTAGCATCTGCAGAGTAAAATAGGCCGCGGACGAAACTTCCTCAATGCGTGACCTATTTTTGTCCTTCTATGAACAGGAAGCGACCCAAGGAGAAGCATTCCTGACCTCATGTGTACTTAAAAGCTTATATTGTGATTGCTTTTACCTTGCCTACAAGTGGACCTCCCTTGGGGCAAGCTGCTCTTTCTTTTAAAAGTTCTTTCAGTGTGATAATGAATTAGAGGTCGTTCCAGTCTTTTGTTTGGTGGGAGTCGGGGAGTAGGTTTTTCTAACGGGGAGGAGGTTAGTTTGAAATAAACAGAGAGAGTTAAATGGAGAGGGGGAGTGGCTTTGAGAGTATGGCTATTTTCGAGGGTAAAATATTTATAACAGATAATAGTAATGATAAAAAATTATATTTTTAAACATTGATATAAACACTAATACAACCCTTGCATAAATAACTATCATATATTATATATAAGTATAGATATTATATAGTATTATATTATATATTATATATATATTTATTAATTTATATATTGTATTTTGATAGTATAGTATATATATATATATCTATATATATATATAATTAATATATATAATGTATGATATATATAATATATATATATATATATATATATATATATAATAATATATATATTAATATATAATATATATATATATAGTAAGTATAATTAATAAATATTATATAGTATATTATAATATTATATTATAATATACATATTATATATTATATATATATATATATATAATATTAATAATATAATAATAATATATATACTATTATGATAAGTATTATATAATAAATATTATATATATATACTGATATAATATATAATCCTCGGTGGAAAGTTGGTTATTCAATTCTTATAAATGGCACAACTAAAAAGGTAACATTTTAGAATCTGTCTATCGTCAAGTTTTACTTAGGAAACACTTTTAGAAAATATATAAAAGAAAGGGATTTCTACGAAAATAAAAGTTAATAAAATTTTAAATCTAAATAACTGGAATTGTAAACATCACTTGAAATACAAATTTTAGCGCATTTTTTTCTGGCTTCAGGTGTAAGTGTAAGAAGGTTTGAGTGAAGATGGTTATTGTTCGAAAATCTTTCTATCTGAAATTCACCATACGGTGCGCTTCTTACTCCTAATTGCTGATCATATTGTTTTCTGTGCATTATATGAGTTTATCTACGCAAAAGTAAAAAAATTTGTGCTTAGGTATATAGCACAGTTTCAGATTGGTACAACTAATTAACGTAACTTTACGTTGCCTTTAATTGATGGGTGGTGTTTAAACTAATATAATACAGGGGGTTGAACAAGAGATGGCAGAAGTCGGGGCCTCTCGGGCTTTCTAGAACGACAGGGTAGGATTACTCCCCCCGTCCTCCGGTGAGGTTCCGGAACTCTCACGCTCTTTGGTTATTGTGTGTCGCGGGTTCCTCCGCCCCTTTCCTCCAGGGGCGTCCCCCCCCCCGTCCGGACCCCCTACTTGCCGCATTATATATATATTAATATATTATATACTAATAGTATATAATTTATTATATTAATATATTAATAATAAAATAAAAAGCATTTTTTATCTTTTCGTTTATCATACTTATTTAATAATTTCTTAAGTAAAATTTATGCAGAATCTAGAAATGTATTCCTTTTGGGATGCATTAATTAGTTTAAAAGCTTGGTTATCGGAACTTCCTATGATATATATAGTAAATATTATTATACTATATAATATATATATTATATTATATTTTCTGTAGATTTATTATCTTAATTATAATATAAAACGTTATATACCCTTGAAGGCAATAATAACAGACACTAGTAACTTACATCGAGCAGTTCTAAGTTTATCTTTTTAGATTTTTTTAAATAATCTCTCTATAAACTTTATCTTTTAATACAGACCAACTGATATTCAGTTTGTAAGCTTTGTTTTGAGTTTATTTACTATTATTAAATATTATAGTCGCGTAACCCTTAAATCGGTGAAGCCTATGTCATGATTATATATTTACTAATTTATATATAAATATCTCATAATATTATAAATTTTATATAATTATTAAATGTAATATAAATAATATTATAGGTAATAGCCCTAAATGAGAATAAAATTAATAAAAGAACATAAGGGAAGGTAAAGAATTATGCCTCCGGATGGGGGAAACACGATGTTCGAAAATGGAAAATCCGGCTATACGAGCATTCTCAATCCCAAAATTGAGTCAGAACTTTCACAGGGCAATCGGGGGTTCGACTCACTTTTGGGTTGAGATGCTCATCGGAGCATCGACATATTTCTATTTCGCCACAGCGGTGGTCAATCGAAATTAGTAAATCTTTCAAATTTTATTTATTACTAATAATTTTTATTAAAGGATTATATTATTATTTATAATATATATATATATTATAATATAAATATAATATATTATATATATATATATATTAAATATCATGGATCATTTATTAAGTGGGTTACTTATTTGGCTTAGTTATTAAGGTAATTTGGTAGTAGGTATTATTATTAGTTATTTACCCAGAATATGTATTTACCCTAAGATTATTAAAATAACGACTAGTATTGAACTCGCATTCTGGTCACGATTAAATAGCCTATAAATATATTAATATATATAATTATTTTATATAATATATATATAATATTAAAGGCGGCTCGTCTATTATAGTGGTTGTCATCTCGAATTACACATCCATTATTAATTTATAAGTATATAATATAATATATCATATATATATATATATATATATAATATTATATATATAATATATATAATAATATATTTATATATAGTCAGTCGATATCCGCGTCCACCTCCATTATTAATTTATAATCGATGGATGAATTAGAACAACATTCATAAAATTGACAGTGAAAATGCCTAAAGTCAAATTGATACTTTGTTATTAAAAGAGTTTTTTCTCTCTAAAAATATTGAATAAAAAAAAAAAAAGTTCTCAAATCTTTGTAAACTAATGTAAACTCATAGGCTAACCTTTGCTTATGTATAGTTATAATTCTCAGTTCCAATTATATTAACCGTAAGATTCAAACCTTACTTAACTTATTATATAATTTATTTGTATAATTTTTTATTTTTGCTGCATTTTAAAAAAAAAAAAATTAAATAAATAAAATCGAATTCCAAAGAGAGCTTTCAATACTTTAATCGATTAAGTAGATAACCAATTAAAAATCTGGCTTCCAAAACAACCTGGAGGCGGATAACGACATGAGTCATATATATAATAATAGATATACTAATAATATATATATATATATATATATATTATGATATATATATATATATATATATTATATTATATTATAGTATATACTATATATATATATAATTAAATATATATATAATATATAATATATTATACTATGATAGATAGATAGATAGAAGTGAGGAGATAATAGATGAGATAGATAGATAGATAGATAGAAATACGCATAGAGATGAGAAGAGAGAGACGAAAGAGAGATGAGAGAGGAGAGAGTAGAGAGGAGAGAGTAGAGAAGAGCGAGAGAAGATATATAATACTAATAAAGCAAGAGATCTGACAAACCGCAAAACAACTGATACCTATCTTCGTTCGCTCGAGACGGTACATTTTTGAACATGGAGTCAATTTTCCTGAATTGTTTTCTATTCAACTAAATTTAATTTCTATTATTGAAAACAAAGCGGTCTTTGTTTCTTGGATATGCAACGCAAGTCTGTAGTTAAAGCGTTCCACTGCGGTCATATTTTCACACACATTTTTCTCTCTCAACTAAATGTATAGCCGGCATAGTTGTGTAAAAGTGTCTCGCACACATCTATGTGGGTTGACATTGGACCTAACTAAATATTTGATGAACGTTTTTTTTTTTCATATAATAATAAATATTGGAGTGTTATTTATAAACAGCATTCATTTAAATTCTTTTTATTTAATCCAACTAAAAATCATTGCTTACATCAAAACTAATAACATATTTTGCACACAACTGCAAGTTATAAGTAAATGGTGGTGCGCAAACCTGCAACCAAGTGCACGAGCCGCCTCCTGTATATTAATATATATATAACTATATATATACTTAATTATAATATATTAAATATATATATAATTTATATTAAGAATATATATATATTATAGTAATATATAATATTAGATATATCTGTATTATATATATTATATACTAAGTATACAGACACAGTTAGCTTAACGCACTACACGGAACGGTGAGGTCGGGATCAAAAACTTTTTTTTAACAGGTAACTCTATGATACATAGAATAGATGTAATAGAGGCGATATTGAATTTGTTTTTGTCCATAATGTTCTAGTAGTGAAAGAGGTAGATTAGGTTATGTTAGTTAGGTCAAGTGTTGTTGGGTTTGTTAGGAAAAAAGTATTTCATTTTCGATAAAAAAAAATAGTTAGTTTACTCTTCCAAACTCATTTCCTTTTCATTTCCTGGTCTCTTTTGACCGCACTCACTACAGATGTTTAAATGCAATTTTATTTAATGCAAGAATTGGCAAAGACTTGCTAGAAAATTACAAGCATGATTTTTTTTTTAATTTGTTTTACACATAGTTTCCAATTCGCCCTAGAAATGTTTAATTTATTAAATTTGAGTCTTATATACAGCAAATTTACTAATTTCTACCGTTCAGTGTGGGCGTTAAGTTAACTTTTATATATATAAATAAATATATAATATATCTATTATATATATATGTAAGTTTTTAAGATAAATTATGAAATATTAATATATATATTAATATATATATATAATATATTTTATATCAATGTATTTAAGATTTTTATAAGTATATATA
>JABUQX010061954.1:5000-37500 GCA_015478945.1 Trachelipus rathkii
GCATCTTGAGAATAATTTAGTAAAGTTTCAATATAACTTCGATAAGGGTAACTTGCTGCTGATGCTCCTAGAGATGTTTCATTTAAAAACACTTCAAGTTGATTAAAACATGTATACAGGAAATTTGTTTCGGTGGTCATTATGTGATCTGTTCCTGTGAGATCTGAACCATCTTCGTTTACTAACTTAGTCTTGTAATATAAAAAAAAAACATTCGATGGGTCAAGATATTGGTCAGAAGTGCCAGGGATATTGAATTCGAGAGGTACATTAGTATTTGTGATTGCGTGAATGGGGTTAATACTATTAAAATTGGATTCACTTACACTGATCTGTGTAGGGTTCATCTGATAGCTTTTCCTTATCACTTTTGGATATAGTAAAATTACTGGATTGTTCTTGGACTTCTTTGTCATTAATTTCCCCTTCTTTACCAGATGCATTACCGTGAACAAGATTAGACTGGTTTTGATTATGTTTAAAGTGCGCATCAGTTTCCTGCTGCTTCAAAATATTCTTATTAGGAGTTTCAACTAGTTTCTCTTCAATACACTTTTCCTTTAAAATGTTAGGTTCTGATTGCATGGTATGTGGAATAATATTTTCAGAACTGGATCTAGAAGTGCAAGGTTCTTTATCATTATAAGAATCATCAACTTTTTTCAGTATATTATCTAAACTTGATATTTTTTTCTTTATTTCAATGGACGACTTAGTAGTATAGTTATTTAGTAATATTCTATTTACAAGGTCCTCTACACTCTTATCTTTTTCGTCATCCTTTACTAAATTCTCATCTTCGTTGCCCAAGAAGACGGGAACATTTGTTGGTTTATCTATCTTCAATTTTAATTTAGATTTAGCCTTTTTTAATCTTTTACCCTTCCCTTTAATAGTTTTCTTAACATTTGGTTTAATGACAGAACTTTCTTCTCCAGCAGATTCTTTTTTCTTAGAAATACTACAGCTTTCAATTTCCTTTTTCTTATCTGAATGAGTTGAAACGTGTCTTGACATATTAGCTTTAATATAATCTGCTTTTCCATTATGTTTTACTTGAATATGTTCTTCAATATTTCCTAAAGTAATCTGAACATGATGACATGAGCGGCAAACATAAATATAAGGCCAGCCATCTTCTAAGATCAAATCTTCAGATCTTATTTCTTGCGACTGACTTCCATGATAATCTTTATGATGATGAACAAGAGATTCAACAGAAAACCCTCTCTGTCCACATCTATCACATTTATGTCGATATTCCCCAGTATGACTAGTGACATGATCATAGAAATGAGTTAGATTGTCAGTCATAAAATTGCAGAGTCTACAATGATACATAGATGATGCCGCTTCAGGAACGTGTTCAAGTAAATGATAAACAAAATCAAATCTACTACTAGAGTTGTAATCACAACCTTTAAAGTTGCAATGAATTTCTTTGTCAAAAATCATTTGCTTAGGAATCCAAGAAAGATTTAAGTTTCCTTTTTTAGATTTTAATTGAATTGGTGGTCCTAAAGAATCCCTAAGGAGAGGGGTATAGTCCTCTTTCCGAAATTCACAAGGAACTTCTCTTTCTTGATGAAAGTTGATGATATGACTCACTCTTTGTTTGCCTACATAATCACATTGATCACACTGAAAAAGATCTACAATACCTCCATCATCCCATAATATAGTTTCTGTTATTAGTGGTAATACAAGAGAACCTCTTGTAATTCGACGTCTTTCAATTAAATTGCTTGAAAGGGAAGCCTTCTCTCGTTTGGTTTTTTTCCCACTACTTGAAACTAGAATCTCTGGTGTAATAGCTTCTTGTCCTTCATTTGAAACAACAGAACTATCATCAGGAAAACTACACATGCTTGAAAGCCCAATACTGGCACCATCATCAATATCGCTTTCAGCACCGATCTCAGTAAGAGTATTTGAATTTAAATCAGATATTACATTTTCATTTTTAGATTCAACCACATCACTAAAAGCACTAAGATTACCTATATCTGAAGGGTTTTGTGATAAGTTGCTGGAACCGTTTAGGCTATTCTTGAAGTCAATTTCATTGATATCTTCACTTACTGCAGTAGTGTTAGAAGGCAACATATCTATTCGAGAGGTAGATAAATTAAGAGTTTCACTAGAAACACTTTGACATGAATTCTGCTGATGAGAATCTAATGCAATAGTATTAGTTTCTAAGTCTACATTAGCCCCTTGGCTTTCAATTGTTTGATTAACAGAAGAACTATGAACTGTATCAAGTTCTGTTTTTGATGGTAAGGATATGTTCTTATTAATTTCCTTGTCTGTACTAGGTTTGCCACAACTATTTTCAACATTTTCGTTTTTCTGGGGTTGTTCAAAAGAGCATCTTACTTCTTCACTTTCATCAGTGATATCGGTTTTCATCAAATGATTTTCAGACTCTGTGACAAAACTTGGGTCATTGTTATTATTACATGAAGACTCATTCTTATTAAATAAATTTTCTGAACCAGTACGACTTTTCACATTTTCAGTGCATGTCTTCCCTTTACATGCAGCTTCAATTTCATTTATATTGACACTTTCCTCAATTCTAGTTGTTTCTTCAACTGTCTGATTATCTAATAAATCTGTAACTGTATTTGCATCATTTTCACAGGTGTCTGCAAGATAAACAGAGTCTTTATTGCCTGTTATAGATTCTGCTGATGTTTCATCAGCTGTTTTGTTTATACTATTGGTTTTACTATTTGTACTTGCATTCGTATTATTTCCAACTGCCTGTGTTTCTTTAATACTTTCAACTATTTCGGCTGTTTTGTCACTTTCACCTTCACTCAAAGTCTTTATGTTGCTGGTTTTACTAATTTCATCAGTGTTTGTAATATTTTCCACTGTTTGAGTTTTTTTAGAATTTTCAATAGCATCGGCTATTTTATAATTTTTACTCAAAGTCTCTAGGTTACTTCTTTCAGATATTGTATGTACTTTTGTAATATTTTCAACTGTATGAGCTTCCTTAACACTTTTAATTGAATTCGTTTTATCACCTTCACCCAAAGCCTCAAGGTTGCTTCTTTCACAAACTGTATCAGTATTCATAATATTTTCAACTGTGAAAGTTTCCTTAACACTTTCGATCGCATTCGCTATTTTATCACCTTCACTCAAAGTCTCAAGATTGCTGCTTTCACAAACTGTATCAGTTTTCGTACTATTTTCAACTGTGTTAGTTTCCTTAACATTTTCAACTGTGTGAGTTTTCCTAACATTTTCAACTATATCAGTTATTTTATTACCTTCACTCAAAGTCTCATGATTGCTGCTTTCACAAACTGTATCAGTTTTCGTAATATCATCAACTGTGTGGGTTTCCATAACATTTTCAACTGCATCAGTTATTTTATCACCTTCACTCAAAGTTCCAAGATTGCTGCTTTCACAAACAATTTGAGTTTCCTTAACATTTTCAACTGTTCGAGTTTCCTTAACACTTTCAACTGTGTGAGTTTCCTTCACATTTTCAACTATATCAGTTATTACATCACCTTTGATCGAAGTCTCAAGATTGCTGATTTGACAAGCATTATCAGTTTTCATAATATTTTCAACTGTGTGGGTTTCCTTAACACTTTCGACAGCATCAGTTATTTTATCACCTTCACTCAAAGCCTCAAGACTGCTGCTTTTACAAACTGTGTCAGTTTTCAAAAGATTTTTAATTTTGTGGTCTTCTTTAATGTATTCAACTGTATCCGTTTCCTTTATTGGTTTAAAATTATCAATCACACCCTGATTTTCAATTCCTGCAACTTCTTCTGAATCATCAATTTGAGATTTATTTTTAACAACAGTAGTGAGACCTCTTGATTCAACTTCATCGTCATTCAACTTATCTATAAGGTTACTAATGGGTTTCCTTTCCAAAATATTACCAACCAAAGATACTGATAAATGGCCAGAAGTGGATTTGATTGTATCTAAAGCAGTAGCTTCTGTTAGGGAAGAGTTTGTTGATGCAGTGGCTGGTAATTCAGATTTTGTAATTCCTGATTCTTTGCTTTCATACAAATTGTTTGGCAAATCTCTTTCTCCTGACACTGGCATGCTATTAAGTGAAGTTATATTAGTTTCTGAAATTTCTTGCCTTGTACCACTAGCACATGGTATTGACTGATCAAGTGATTCAACAATCTGGTTTACTTGAAGAGATATATCAACATCATCTTCATCTTCAATATCATTTGAATTTTTATCTTTTTCAAGACGAGAAAAAATAAGAGAAGAAAACCCGATAGAATTTTCTTGAGACTCTTTTTCAGTGAATTTGTTAGCAGTTTCCAATAAATCATTACTTATCATTTTAATCCTCTCTTTGGCATTTTCAGAAGTAAGAGAGCATGGAGATTTTTCACTCGACATTTCCATATCAGCACGAATAACACTTTCAATAGAAGATAAAACTGGTAAAATGTTATCAGTTATGGAAGGTGTTATTTGAGCTATATCGGGAAGTTCATTGTCACATAAAATGTTATCATCGAAAATAGATGGCTGATTACTAATACTAGGACTTTTTTCATTTTTCGAGGCAATATCTTCACCTAACTTAATACGCTTTTTAGGGTTATAACAAGCCCATGAATAACTCCGTTTCCTATTCTTTATTTTGTTTAAGAAAATATCTGGAATAGGAATGTCTTTACACTTGTAACCTTTATGCCATCTGAAATACTCTTTCTTTGAACGTTTTGGAGACCTTAAAAGTGACTGAGGTAGTAACCTTTTCCATGAATTTTCTTTGGCAAATGAATCTTCAAATGAATCTCCTTTAAACTCTTTCTCCGTTTCTGCAATAAGTAAATCCAAAGAGTCATTCTGTCTTAATAAATCTTGAGAATTACTCACTGTTGTACAAGAAGATGGAGCTTCTGACAAAGTTTCTGAAGGTGATGGTGAAACAGGACGCCCTCTTCTTTTTGGTCCTCGACAAGGCAACTTATCTTCACTGACAATAGAATAAACCAATTTTAAAGGCGTGGGAATTATAACAGGTAACTTTTTTTTCAGTGATAGAATTTCTTTAAACTCAACATGTTTAAGTCTTGTAATTTTTGCTTTACCAAACTCGGAGCCAATTTTATTTGCTTTCTTCTTCCTTCCTCTTTGTTTTAATGGTAAAGCGTTTAAATTCATCTTTGATTTAATCAACATTTTCTTACCTTTGGTTTTAAATTGCTGTGTTATGTTAGTCGTTTTCTTCCCTTTATTATCAGAAAATATTCTTTCAGCAGGGACTCTTTTAGGTTCACATTCTTCCTCAGATTCTTCACTTTCAATATCTGAACTTTCAGAGCAATGTACTGCAGTCTCATCTATGGTAAGAGAACTCTCATTTTCACTTTCTTCAGAATCTATATATTTTGGCTTTAATTTTGGTGATTCTTTTTTGAAATCAGGCTTATCCTTTTCATAATCTGAGTCTGACTCAGAATCTAACCTTTTAACAATTTTATGATAACGCCTATTTTTCTTTGTTACAGAAGATAATTTTAACGGTTTTTCTACTTCTAAGCTTAGAGAAAAATCTTTGTCTTTTCTTTCCTTTGTTTTACTTTCTGATACTTTTACGCTACTTTTAAGAAATTCTGTTTTAGATCTTTGGATTTTTTCTTCAGACTCTTGGGACTTTGAATGATTTTCAAAATCCGATTTTAAAGTCTTAATTTTATTTTCTTCAGTTTTATCTTTTGGGTCCTGAGGAGATGAACCTTCTTGTGAAGCATTCTTCTTTAGTTTGGGTATTTTAAAACTCAGCAGCCCCTTGGAAGCTTTAGGGTCTACTTTAACCCCACAAAGATTTGAA
The DNA here is from genome assembly GCA_015478945.1 of Trachelipus rathkii. NCBI lineage: Eukaryota > Metazoa > Arthropoda > Malacostraca > Isopoda > Trachelipodidae > Trachelipus > Trachelipus rathkii. The sequence goes on from JABUQX010061954.1 coordinate 10,855, forward strand.
TAACCTTGTTTTAGAGGTGGTTCACTCTTCTCAGATTCTTCAATACAATCTTCATCAATAATACTACTTTGACTCACTGAAGGAGACTGGAGGGTAGATGAAGACATGGGTGGAGGAGGAGGAGGAGGAGGGGGAGGGGGAGGGTGAGGTTTAGGCTTTGGATTATAAAAGGGATTTCCAGTTCCCTTGGGTCGTGATGGAATATCAAGATATTTTTCTCTATCAAAATTCTGAACCCCATTTGTTGCTTTTGCTTGTCTTAAAATTCCAACAGAACAAATTCTCAGATATATTTTAAAACCATGAATATTTTTGCCATTTTCTTTTTCAAGAGCTTCTTTTGCACTGAGATGATTTGGAAAATGAATATATGCAGTTCCTTTGCATTCATATGCATCATTTAATTCAATACAAAGATCTCTAAGAAGATATTCATCAAAAAACTTGTATATATGACTCGAGTTTGCATAAAGAGGAAGCCCTTGCATCATTAAACATGTAAAAGAGTTAGCGATAACCGAATTCTGTGGAAGAGTTGTTGAAATTATAGGGGGAGGAGGAGGAGGAACTGGAACTGAATGGGAGGGTGCAAATCCTCCATGAGTAAAACTGTTAGATGAAAATGGTGGTCTTAGTACATTTCCAGCAACAGGAGTCCATCTTTTATCTAAATTAAGCGGTATTTGAGGCCTGAATTCTTGATAACCTTTACCTTTCAAAGAACCAAATCTTGGATCTTTCTGAATATTTGACTGAAGAGTATTACTTCTTGCATCTCTTTGAAAATCAGTGTTTAAACGTGGATCTCTTCTAATAGGTAAAGGAAGCAAACCTTGATGATCTGGTCTTTTATCTATTATGAGAGGATATTCTTTTCTAGGGTCTCGTAATTTTGCATCAGGTTTAAGTCCCAGAAGTGAATTACTTGGGGGTCGCCGATCGATTAGTGATTGGTCATGTAAGGAGGATCTTGAAGAAATGTTTGGTTTAGATCGTATTTCCCAATTAGCATCTTTATTAACATCAGATCGAGGACCCCTAGGAATATCAGCCCTCAAAGGCTTAGTAAGTTCAGATCGAGGATCCCTAGGAATGTCTGGTCTTGAAGTCTTCGTAACTTCAGATCGCGGATCCCTAGGAACGTCAGGTTTCAAAGGTTTTGTAGGTTCGGATCGAGAATCCCTAGGAATGTCAGTCCTCAAAGCAGCCATAGGTTCAGATTGAGGATCCCTGCAATTATCAGACCTTGAAGTCTTCGTAGGTTCAGACTGAGGGTCCCTCCTACTGTCTAACCGTGAATCCCGAGAAGCATTGTCAGTTCGAGGATCTTTCAAAGGTAAAATATGACGCACAGGAAGTTGGGTATTTACTTCAGATCTTGAATCTTTCGTGTCTTCTATTCTGAAAGTTTTAGAAGAAAAATTATTTTCTATGCTCCCATTCCCAGATAGTTTCTTAGATCTATGATCTGGGGATAGAGAGTCTTCTAATGAATTACGTGTTCTTTCAATTGACTTAGCTACAGGTTTATCTCTCTTCACAGCATTTGATAATGGATTTAGGGAAGTAGCAGGTGTGCTGATACTTCTCTGTTTTTTGGTATCATAAAGTTTTGATTTTCCCGCATCACCAACTGAATTTTTCTTCAAAAAATTTCCATTACCATCCCCTTCAAGTTTTGAAAAAGTTTTATGAGACTGATCTAACTCGGTCTCCTTTTGTTTTCCTTTATCATTAGTTTTCCCTTCAGGCAAGAGTTCATCCAAAACAGAAACAAAATTCCCACACTTTTTAGGAATAGATGTAGTCCTGCTCCTAGAATCTGAAGAATCAGAACATTTCCCTAAAGATTGTTTTGAAGAACCTAAATATTTTTCTCGTTTCTGTTTATAACTTTCAAGCTGAGATGCTGCCACACCTTTTTGTCCAGGTTTGAAAAGCTTGTCTTGATCATTTGCTATTCTGTTACGAATTACATCAAGCTTACTAGGTTCTTTCAAACTTTTATTACTGTCTGATTTTGAAACTTCAATACTAGTCTGTAAATTAGAGGGATATTTGGAACTCTGTACAACTCCAAAACCTATCTGTTGAGGAGATGAACATATAAGAGATCTCATATCAACATCTTTCAATTCTTTGCTTGGAGATACTGAATTCCTCCTATTGTCTGTAGAATGCCAATTTGAACCTGGTGTAGTATGCAAACTTGAAAAGTTGGAAGAATGTGAATCTGACAGAGATGGCCTCTTAATACTCTGTCCCTGTGCTTGAGAAGAAAATGAAGATGGAATATATTGTCCTGGGATTTGCCTTAGATCCACATCCTTTTTATTTCTTAGATCTACATCTTTATTCCCAGATGTTCAATGAATGTTTGCCCTGAAGGTTTGCCAAGATTCTTCAGGATCATAGTACTCAGATTTTGAAGTAGATTTAGCTGGGCCAACAAAATCTTCATAACGATAAGAAATATTTTTAGATTCAGATTTCTTATCATGAGAGTTTATAAAATTTAATGCTTTCTGAATGGCCTCCATATTAACAGATGTAAGAGAATTTGTATTATTAGAAGATAAATTTATACTTTGGTTTTTAAAAGAATTTATGTTGTCTGAAGAATCTCCACTTGATTCAGGGCTAAATGTAGCATCATTATCTGGTGACTGTGGGGTATCAAAATTGCTGCTACTATTTGGGTAAGTAGGAAGAGGAATATCTGCTGCTTGTAAAGACGATGTAATGGATTTTGATGCGGTACTTTTATCACTAGCAGAAAAGTTACCTTGAAAAGAATAAGCACTATTTTTGGGAACACTTTTACCCCAACAAGAATTTTCTGTTTCATCATAATTTCCCAATGATTTAGAAGGTGCAGAAAAATGAGGGCTATGAGAAAGTGAAGCTGATTTTGAAGGTAAGGAAGAATTTAATGAAGTATTGAGACCTACTGATGACTTTTTAACCGATGAAGAAATATTTGAATTTGGTAAAGGAGATTTAAAACTTTTTGTTGCTTCTGATGGCGCTCTTACTGCAGATGTTGGTGAAGGTGACAATGAAAAAGATGTAGATTGAGATTCCTGGTATTCCCTATTGGTTTTCTGATTGACATTAGGAAATAAAACTTCAGTACTTTTACTTTCATTTAAATTACCAACTGAAAATAGAGACTTTGTAGTGGTAATATTATTATTATTAGAAGATTTTGCTGCCATTTCATTTACCCCAATCCGCCTTTTAATTACATCCATATTACTTAGTGGAGCTGTTGACATGGTAGACTGTGAAAAACTTGTTGAACTGGATTGTATGTGATTCTTGGAGATATTTAAATTTGAGATGTCAGACCCTAAGTTTCCTACTGAAGAGGATAGAGCTACAAAGGATTCTCTCCGAACTGCCGGAGGCATAGGCAGATCTAAAAGGCTGTGCTTCTTAAAGTCTTTTGTTGGCAAACAATGTGAACGTTGGCTTATCAATGAAGTATCATCCCCAAATAATTCTTTTTCTCTCATTTTCTGACGATTTTCAATTTTATTAAAAGAGTCTTTCGAATTTACAATGGTTGAAGGAGATTTAGCAGCTTTCATCTGAGTTTCCCTAACAGATGAGGTACTTCCTAGAACACTATGAAAATTCCCACATCTATCCTCTTTATCTTTAGAGGTCTCAAGGTTCCCATCCTTGGATCTACTACGGTGATCATTACTGCTTTTGTGATGATGATGATCTCTATAAGATCTTTCTGATCTATTCCAATCATTTCTGTCTCTTGATCGATCCCTCCTCCTCTCCACTGAATGGCTAAAGGAATCTTTCCTCTCTCTATCTGGGATTCTATGCTCTTCATTTGACATCCTAGAGTGAGAACTCTGCAATATATATATATATATATATATATATATATATATATATATGATATATATATAGAGCATATACATATATATATATATATACGACGACTATTATCATACGTTCAATATACAACAACTTTATATAGCTATACTATATTATATATTACTATAAAGTTATATTGTACAAGTTTAGGGCATTATATAATATAATATATTTATAATATATATATATATGGAGTAGTATATAATATTATATTATATACTAATCAGTTATTATGTATGATTGATATAGTAGGGTATATGAGTAGTATGAATAGTATGATATATATTATATACATATATATATAATATATATTATAAGGGGTTATAGTTATCGTGCTTTCGTAATCGATCCCCCCCCACAACATTTTAGACCGATAGCCAAATACGAAGTATGTCACAGATTTTTCATGAGTGAACCTGTGGGAAAATTTATGCCATAACGTGGATAGCCTGGGCCCCAAGATCTATAACGCCCTATAAAATATAAATTAGCCTTAATCAAATATATATATATATATATCATATAAGATATATATATATATATATATAATTCCTATATATATAATATTACTCGGTGCCCTGCGGAGTCGGAGTCGAGTCGTCGGAGTCGGAGACATGAGAGTTCGTATAGCAATCTCTTCCAGGTCGGAGTCGGAGCGGAGTCGAAAATTCTGGCAAGTGGATCGCAGTCGGAGTCGAGTCGAATTCTGTCAAGTGAGTCGGAGTCGAGTCGGGTCGAAAATCTCCTATTTAATGTGGAGTCGGCAGTTCGAGTCGCCGAGTCGAGAGAACTCTTATGACGAACAATTTATTTTTATTACTCTATATTATATTATTATCAATTAATATATATAAATATAATTTATTCTTATTATTATTTATTATTTATTATTATTATATTATTATTATTATTGATTATTTTATTAATTGAATCTAAAAAGTTGCTTATAAATCCTTAGGGAAAGGGAGTTTCTTTTTTCTTGCGATAAATTTAGGCAATGTTTTGGCGCGAAGGAAGGACTCATTCCATTCATTATGGATTAGAGTCTATGTGGTTTGAATGTCACTCATGTCTTTTGTCCATGGAGTCAGTGGACAAAAAAATGTCTTAACTTTGCTTTTGGTAAATTTTACGTTAAATAAATAATAATAATAATAATAATAATAATAACTAAATAATAATAATTATATAATAATATATAATAATAGATATATAATAATAATAATACATAATAAAATAATAATAATAATAATAATATAAATCAAATAATATCAATAATAATAATAATAATAATAATAATTAATAATTATCCTTCTAATAAAATATTACGTAGTTCATTTTGCACGATAAATAAATAATAATAAGAAGAAGAAGACAGAGAAGACGAAGAAGAATAAAAAGAATAATAAGATAAGAATAAGGAATAAGAATAAGAATAGAGAGAATAAGAAAGAATAAGAAATAAGAATAAGAAATAAGAATAAGAAATAAATAAGATAAAGAATAAGAGAAGAAGAAGAAGAAGAAGAAGAAAGAAGAAGAAAGAAGAAGAAGAAGAAGAAGAAAGAAGAAGAAGAAGAAGAACGAAGAAAGAAGAAGAAGAAGAAGAATTGCAAGGATCTTTTTCCAATTCCTAAACCTTCCTAACATTTATTAGCGAAACAATGGTTAGGAAGGTTTTGAGGAATTTAGAAAAATCTTGCAAAAAATTATATATCAAGACAAATGTTGATTTATTGGTTTCTATAAATAATAATAATAATAATAAGAATAATAATAATATCAATAATAATATAATAATAATAATAATAAATATAAATAATAATAATAATAATAAAATAATAATAATAATAATAATAATAATAATAATAATAATAATAATAATAATAATAATAATAATAATAATAATAATAATAATAATAAAGGGAGGAAAAGATATCACAACTCTTCCATCAGTCAGCTTTAATAACGACGCTGTATAAATTAAAATTTAACATTATAATTAATAATTTACTGTTAGCTATGTGAAGCTTCGTTTCTCTATAATATACCCCAAGCTCCAGTGATTAATTAAGCACAATTAATTACAAATATTCCTTACATCCAGAATACGACGAAGAAAACCGCCAGCTGGAACTTTATTAACAGACAAAATGTCATTTATTAATTCTTTCTTCTATCTTGAGAAGCACTTCGCATTTTGAGGCATGATCCAAACCGTCTCTCTAATATGATATTTTTCATTCTCCAGATTTCGCCTATTGCAAAAATCTTTTTCTTCTTTTGGATATCTTCATCTGTATTTATAAATATTACAGCATGGAGACGTCTTCTCATTCACGCCTTCGTTGGTTCAAAATTATACTAAAGCATCGACTCCTGAAGGGAAATTCCACTCCTTGAAGCAATTCCTTTTATAGTCCTATGATTTTGTTCAACAATCAAATTGCAATTTCCGCTAAAAGCCGATCTATAATATACTCTTACGTTCCATCTGTTAGACATTTCCCTAAACCTGAACGATTTGAATGAAGTTCCGTTGTCAACCAAACTTTCTTCAGTCAAACTTCTCTCCAAAAATACTTCCTCCATCACTCTAGAAATATTATTTGCTCTCTCCATTAATTTCTTTCCCAAAATCAATTCTGCTTTTCCCACAATCCACTATTGAATATATATTTTTTTTTAACCAAAATGTGTTACATCCACCGCTATTTTTTCCAATTCACATTTACACTCAATTCCCCCTCCAACATGTTTAATCGGTGAAGCATCAATTGAGTGGCGCTCTTTGAATTTCTTTATGCATTCTATTACATCTTTCTTTTCTGTATCTTTATCGAATAATCTGGTTATATAAACAGTTTTGTCAACACCAAAATGATTATAATGATGAAGGTTCTCAATACATTTTTTTCAAGCATATTATTCATTGTTTTAGTTATTTGTATTTTTCGTTATATTTCTGTTCGCCAACCATTTCTTATATACTCTAATTAAAACATCCCTTTGCTTCTTTCTAATTTTACTAACAAAATATTTACATTCAATTGAAATTCATATATCATTCCTTTTATAATTCCTAATCTTTTTTTACTAAATTCAGAAATTCCTTTAGTCCTTATTCTTTGGTTACAATATGACAAATTTTTTATCCACCCTACTACCGTTGATGAATCAGATTTTATTTCCATTTTCTTCAATCCCCATTTTAGAGCTGCGTTCATTCCTTTCACTACCGCATCCAAATCTGCGACGTTAATGGGAGAAAAATCGGTGCCTTTTCTTAATTAACCAATATTCATTTTCAGCAATTGCATCCTCTATTTTCAATGCTACTCTTATAGCTGGATTACATGCTTCGTAACAAATTGTTCCCTCATTTACTTTATTTACATATCAAGCACCCCCAACCGGGTTCTCACATTTCATCGTTTCAGTTACACTCTAAGATATTTTAGCATTTTTCTCCAACTTTATCTCTCCAATTTTTACCTTCCGCAACTCTTTTTATATAACTACATATAGCTCTAAGTCAACCTGCAACCGGATAAGGTCCTATCAATTATAAATTGAAAACAACTCTCGCCTTGTCATTTCAACTTTGGCATCAATGCTCGGAATTTCATTCTCTCTTTTGGACATAACATCATTTTCTTTAATATTATCCAATTTTAATTTTCACCTATTATACTTTCAGAAATTCTGGCAAGGTTACTTTATATATGTACTACTAAAAAAACTTTTAATTTTAATAGTAAAACACACAGTACATTCCAAAAAATGGAGTATCTGTGGGATCACTTTTAGGACCAACTTTCGCAGATTTTTACATGCCATCGATTGAAAGCAAAATTTATAATCAAAACTCTCCTTTTAATCTTATCTTTTACATTCGATACGTAGACGATAACTTTGTGATATTTAACGAGTCAGAACATGTTCAAAAGTTCAAATCCAAAATTGGAAATCTTAGTGGCTTAAAATTTACTTAGATATTCATATTAAAATAAAAAAATGGAAAATTGATAGAAGTGTCTACATGAAATCTACAGATAGAGGAACATAGCAGAATTTTGACTCCTTCACTCTTCAAAACTACGGAATTACTACCATAGAGACTTTAGCATTTAAGAGATCGTCTGATTGGACAGTTTTCGATAAAGAAATTAAAAGGATAACTCAAAATTTAATAAACAATAACTTCCAACAGTATATTATAGAGAAAGCGATAAAGAATACTTTAAATAATTTACTTACCAATACTATCAATGACAAGGAAAACGATAAGCTCATAGTATATTATAAAACTGACACTATTAGCTAGAAAAAAAGAGGAAAGAAAGAAATTAAAATTAATTTCTAAAGAGGATATTAAAATAAAAGAATGGAAGTAGCTTGTATTAAAATCCTTCTTCAATCCTTTGAAACTGAACTCATACTTCTTTTTTCGTGAAGCGATTTCGAATTGTGGGAGTAGTGACGTTGTGCACCGATTTCAATGTTCTAAAAGTGGATGTAACGTCGCTTATATCGGATAAATAACGAATACCTTGAACAAGAGAATGTTGCAACATAAGTATAAGCCGAGTAAAGTATTTCATCATTTTAAAGAAGAACACTACAAAGATGCCGATAACAGCATAAAGAAAAAGCTTTTCCATCATAAGAAGAAAAATGATTTCAATGAAATTGCGCCTCGAAGAATCATTGGTTCTTTAGGAAAGCCAACAATAAGTGATTAATATAAGTTATAAAGAAATGTGTGATTTTTTAAACATTTTTAAATAACAAAAAAATGTAAAGTACATTAACTTTTGTTACTTTTTAAAATTATTAGGTTGATTTATTTATTTATTTTTGTTATAAGTTTATAGCGTATTCATATTACCTAAATTTGCATAAATTTCAAAAATAAAATTATTCCTTGAAAAGGTCCGAAGTATACTGACGAAAGCTCAGAACAGTATTAAAATTCAGTAGCTTTATTTTCTTCCAGAATAATTATAAAGAACATTTTTTTGAGTAATTTTAAAGAACATTTTTTTCAGTAATTTTGAAGAACATTTTTTCAGTAGAAATAAATATTTTCAGAAGGTTAGAAAAAACAACAAAATCATTTATTATTATTATTATTATTATTATTATTATTATTATTATTATTATTATTATTATTATTATTATTATTATTATTATTATTATTATTATTATTATTATTATTTATTATTATTATGCCTTATTAATTTATTATTATTATTATTATTATTATTATTTTACTATTATTATCATTATTATATCATTATTATTATTATTATTATTAATATTTTTATTATTTTTAATTATTTTATTATTATTTATTATTATTATTATTATTATTATTATTATATTATTATTATTATTATTATTATTATTATTATTATTTTATTAATTATTATTATTAACTTATTATTATTATTATTATTTTGAAACATGTGCTTGAAAACATAGTCCTTTATGTATTTTGAATTTGTGTAAGATATAATTTAAGATATAATATGTATATGACTGCATAAACACATATTTTATTAAAATATAGTTTACACATTGGTTAGTGAAAAGAATATAAAGCACAGAATATTGCTAATATAATTATAAAATGATTGAAATACAGTTTTTGATTTCTCCTTTTTTCTTCTAAAATTATTGCAGGTAAAATTGAAAGAGATCATATGTGTATCCTTTCATCTTCTTCATACGGAATTTACGTTTATTGCTTCATGATTCTCCGTTGTTTGCAGCAGGGGCTGCGGAGTCCGGAGTCGAGTCGTGGAGTGGAGTCGTGGAGTCGTGCAATTTTCCCGAGTCGGAGTCGGAGTCGGAGTCGAAAACTCTGTGCAAGTGGAGTCGGAAGTCGGAGTCGGAGTCCGAGAAGGATTCTGTGTCAGGGGAGTCGGAGTCGTAGTCGGAGTCGGAGTCGAAAATTTTAGAGAACTATTATTATTATATTATTATTATTATTATTATTATATTATTATTAATTATTATTATTATTATTATTATTATTATTATTATTATTATTATTATTATTATTATTATTATTATTATTATTATTATTATTATTATTATTATTATTATTATTATAAAAGTTTTTGATTTTATTTCCAACGTTCTAAATATTTATTTTTGAACATAAATTTAATTTCCTTAAAATAATCTTTGAAAATAATATACAGGGGAAGAAGAAGATATATTTACATAGATTTCCCGAGGCGTTTCGTCTCTATACTTGAGACATCTTCAGAGGTTATTTCTGTAAAGCGATGATTCTTTAAATTGATAATAAGTAAATCAAATGATATTGAGTCTGACTGATAAATACCTAAAATTTTATGTTTAATGTCTGGGTTGCGTGTTTTGGATGTAGAAGGCTCCGCATTTTACGTTTCTGGGACTTCACACGATCCGTTAATATTGTGAAGTGTTTGAAAATATTACCTATAGTTGGATTGACCATGTGCCGTATTGAAATGTTGAAAGATTTTGCTGGGACTGTAGAGATGTTGATTTGCCCTGTCAGACAATCTATTCTTCGTGTAACCAATATATGTCGACGTACAGTCTAACTCAGGGCAGTTAAATTGGTACACAACGTGATGGTTGTCGGGAAAAGCATCTCTTGTGCTAAAGGAAGATGACAGTTGTTGCTTATCGTATAGTCTGACTTTAATTTTGAAGTTGTCTTTTAGTTTTTGAGGTGAGAATTCAAAATATTACGATGGCACTTCTCTTCCTTATTGACAAATAGGCATTGGAAGTTTTTGAAGAAGAAATTTATCGATTTTTCGTTATTTTTACTTTCTTTTATATATTTTGTAAGGGTTTTATTCATTAATTTCAAACTGCCATATTGTGGATGATCACAGTTATAAAAATTTTTACTTAAATGCGGCAAATTTCTTCATCAAAGTTTTCCAAAGTTGAACATAGGTTGTATGCTCTGTAAACTAAATTTTACGATAGATTCTTTGTAATAGTCCGTGAATAGGATCCATAGTTCATATACAGACCATTATCAGTGGGTTGACAGTATGCCTGTAGATATGAGCCGTCAGAATTAAAATTGATTTTGATGTCTAAAAACATAGCATTATTAACCTAAGTTTCGTATGTGAATTTTTTTAAGCATGACAAATCTTGAATTCTATTGATTAACTGATGTATATGATCTATGTTCCTAAAAAATAGTGAGGGTGTCGTCAACATACCTTATGTAAAATACGGGTTTAAAGTTGTTTGTTTCACGAGAAGGATTTTTTGTTTTTCCAGATTGAGCATATAGAAGTCAAAGCAAATTGTAGGTCAAGTGGTCAGCCATCGCACTCCTTCGTTGTAGATATATGTTTTCTTTAAATTTAAACGTGTTTGACGTACAAACAAATTAAATAAAAGGTTCTCATGAGTTGTTCTGAATATATCTGGTGGGGTACGGTATTTGAGTGATACACTTTCGTTAATTTATATGTCAATCGTATCAAGAGCCGGTACATTTATGAACAAAGATTCTACATCAAGTGAGACGAATATATTAGTGGCTTCAAGTTTTAAGTTGATAATTTACATAATTGTTTCATTATTTGATTTAACTATGAAGGAGTTATTAAAGATATGGGCGGATAATGCTGTTCAGATATTGGGCAATTTCGTGGTCAACCCGTTCCGCCATAGATATTACAGGTCTCAAAGGTGATTTTCTGAGTTTTTGTGTATTTTTGGGCATCAAATATATATATCTATATATATAGATATATATATATTATATAATTATATATATATATTATATATAATATTATATATATATATATATATATATATATATATATTATATATATATATATATATATTATATATATATATACTAAAATATAAGTCCAGTTCTTTTAATTTTTGTCATATTTTCTTTTGTTTTATTTCATTAAGCGATTCTGTTAATGCGTATTATTAATTATTATTATTATTATTATTATTATATTATTATTATTATTATTATCTATATTTATTCTTCTTTGAATTGAATTAATATTATTATTATTATTATTATTATTATTATTATTATATTATTGTTAACTGAAAGATTAATTGCTAAGTTTATAATGGTTGTTTTATTACTAAAAATAAAAATAATTTGTATTATAATTACGTTATACATTTGTTTCCGAAACTGAATATATTTGTTTGTCATGTGTTGCGCCTGCATCTTAATGTCTTTACGGTACTTTACGTATAGCATTTAGAGATTAGATTCATTGGAAAAGTGGTATTTTTTTATTCTCAAAGCAAGCGAAAAAAAATGTTTTACTGTAATCAGTAGCACTAATCTGAGTCAGAGGCGAAATCTTGAATTGCCTGCTGGATCGGAGTCGGAGTCGGAGTCGAAATTTTTGTTTGAGTGGAGTCGGAGTGAGTCGGAGTAGAAAATTTTTGTTTTTAAGTGGAGTCGGAGTCGAGTCGGAGTCGAAAATGTCCAATTTGAATTTAAGGAGTCGGAGTCGGAGTCGGAGTTCGAAAATTTATTTTACGACTCCGCAGCCCTGGTTGCAGGAATCCCGGTGCTTACAAAATTAAGTGAATCTTCCATAGTTTTAAAAAAAAATCTTCGATTTTGAATTTTTTTAATTGATTTCTATTCGTCCCAAAAAGCTCTACTATATCTTGCTTAAGATATGTTTGTGAGGTTAAGAAAGTGGGACTAAATAAGACCCCAGAAGGATTTGAAGGTCCACGTTGCCTATACAAATTTCAATGCGTCAATCCTTACAAGTCTTCCTTAGAAGGAAGTTTTTTCTCTTCAGAGTGAAACAAGCTGAAGAAAATATGAATAATCTTGAAAGTGAACAGAATGAAATTTAAAGGAAATATTTAATGAGGTGTTTAAAATTTTAATGTCAATCAAAGCTCTATTATAATAAGAAAGTATTCAGATAGTTGATGTTTTAGATTTTAACGGTAAACCCGTGTTACAAGATGTCACTTGAACGGAATTTCGCTGAAAAAATTCAGTCGTATCATTGTTCACACCTTCCCAAATCTTCAACTTTTTAAACAACAGCAGCAAAGGAAAATAATTTATCCCTTAGTTTAAGCAGGACTGTACGAAATTCAAAATTTCAAGCATATGACAATGAACGTATAATAAAAGTTGTATTGGGCTAGCACCGGAAATCTAGGATCTAGCTCCGGAGTGCTGCGAATTCTCAGGATACTGCTCCATCAAGGCTCTGGAGTGAATTTCAAATTCCAGCTCCAGCTCTAGAGCTCTCTAGAAGCCTTAGCTCCAGTTCCGAAGCTCCTCCGGAGCCGAGAATTACGGAGATATAGATTCCAGCTCCACTCCGGCATTCAATAAATTGTTTCCTCATCCACGTCTTTTTATATCATTTTCTTATCTTTATGAGAATATTCCTAATTTGGGTTTAAATTTGGAATATTATTCGAGTTTTTAGGCAAAATAGGATTATTTACTACTACTTGGGCATAATTAGGTGAATTCGACACATCTGGACTTGCTTGCCTTTTAATGGTTCCCTTACTACTTTGTATTCCGCTTATAGTTATGTTAGGCATACTTTGACTTGGTGGCCATGATACTGCTTTCACAGTACACTGAAATGCAAATTTAGATTGGGTGCTCTGGTACTGCTCTCATACTACTTTCATTCATTTCATTGTTTATATATATGCTATGGCTTGAATAACTCTTTACGTTAAATTTTTTAATTCGTTGCTACTACTTTTAATTCCCTTAAAATTAAAGAATCATGCACTGGTAAGTTTTGCATAACTACTTCATTAGGAATGTTAGTAGAATTAGTTGAATTGGGAAAAGAAGTGACATGCATTGATATCTCTCCTGTCTCTCTAGCAACATTAGATATACTAGAAGATGAGAAAACATATTCAAAGGAAGAATTATTGCTTAGAACAGGCTGAAAAAAATTATAGTCAGCGACCTTTAATTTGGGAATAGAATGCTTGGACTTGGTTCAGGAGTAGAAAATGATAAATTAGAGTCTGAATAAGCCATATTTGAATTGAGAAATGAAAAATGAGAGGAAAATATTTTAATGAAATTTTATTATCCATTAAAATATATTGTCCAAAAGAAAATGAGCAAATATTTTTTCCTGTTGGTTGAGTTCTTTTATGAATCGCTTTTATTTTCTGGTTATTAGCTATGAGATGCAACTTAAAAAAAAAAAAAAAAAAAAAGAATAAATAAAAAAAAATAATAAAAAGTAAAATAGGAAGATTAAAAATTATATATATATAGGTGTGTATTATATATTATATATATATATATCTATCATAGTATATATATATTATATATTATGAGTTGACTGTGACAGTAATATGTAGTAGATTATATAGTATATATATTATATTAGTATATATATATATATGAGTATATATTTATATATATATTATATATAGGTATTATATTATTATATATTATTTTTTTTTGCTCCGGAAAAGTTCTCTCTGTAAGTATAATTTAAATATTAATTCTATTCATATCTCAATGATTTTCTTAAAATGTGACCTTTAACATTGGTGTCCATGAAGCCAATTTTTATGAAGACATTGGATTATGAATATTATATATATAGTATATATTATAGATATAGTATAGTATAGTAGCTATAGATGGATAGTATATATATTATTATTATATATATATTATATATATAGTAGTTACTATATTATATATTATAATATAAAGAATTATAAAGATATCCTTATTTTATATGGATATTTTATATATAATCTATGTAAATCTTTTTTAGATTATATATTGTATATTATTATATATATATTATATTGTTTATATTATATATTATATTATAATATGATATAATAAGTTTAATTATTATATATATATATACGTAGTATATATATTAGTATATATATATATATAGTATATAGTATATAGGATTAGAGTTATATATATAATATATATATATATATATATATGATTGATATATTATATTATATAATATATATATTATGATATATATTATATATCTATTAAAGTATATATATTATATATTGTATATATATGATATATATTACTATTAATATAATAATATAATGACTATATATATATGTAAGTTATATTTTATATATTATATATATTATATATATATAGTATATATTATATATATATAGGTATAATATAATATATATATATGATATATATATATAATAATATATTATTATCTATCGTATATAAATTCGATATATATATATATATATAGTTCATCTATTATATATATATATTATATATATATATATATATATAATATATATATATAGTATATATATATTATATATATATATATAGTATATATATATACGTATATATTAGTGTATATTTTATATATAATTATGGTAAGATCGGTTACTTTTAAACCCCGGACTGGTCCCGACACATCTTAGAAAATTGCGGGTTGCCATTTGCTATAATTTTTTGTTTGGTTGGCGACTTTTTTTCCTATAATTAGTTTCTAAATATATTTGAAAATACATTCATTACTTGAAATTTAATTTTGCTTAACTCAAATATGGGTCATTTTGAGTTAGATAAAGTTAAATACATAATTTTGAATTTGAAATTTGTTTTTTTGTTAATATTTTTTTTTTGTCATTTTTAGATTTTCTTAAATTATGATAGAAATCGAGATTATTTCTTTGGTCAAGCTCCGCTTAAAACGTTTGCCCAACGATTTGAAGTTTCTTTTCGACTGAAAAAAATTAGCGACAATAGTTTAAAACGGAGCCTATTGTTTTTATCTTATAACGCCCCTAGATTCCAGGTTAGAAATAAGTTTTTATTTTTCTGTTAAAGTAAAGTTGCATCGGCTTTTGAATAATTTTTAATCTTGTAATTTTTATTGATATTTAAATTTTTATTGAAATACAGTAGAAGGTTTATATTAGAAAACTCTGACATCTATATTAGCGAGAAGATAATTAATAACTAAACACTAGTCGTAATCAATTTCTAAAGTGTGAAAAACAGTATTTAATAAAAAAAAATAGAGAAAAAAAAGCATGAAACATACTTTAAGGTAGCTTCACGACCTCAAGTAATTTTTAGTCAATTAATTATATTCGGTATTTTAAACTTTGTTTCATATATATAATATATATATATTATAATATTTATTATATTAAGCTATACTAGTAGCTATATATATATATAGTGTATAGATATATTATATATTATATATATATATATATATTACTTATACTATATATATATATATATATATAAATTATATATTATATATATATATATATATATATAGTATAGTAATGTATATATAAGATCTGACTGTCGTCGGAGATGGAACGTGTGTTGACTACGCAAGGGACAGAGAAGAATGATGAAGGATCGGAAAGTAACAGAGAATGAGAGATGAACAAGTTCAGAAGAGGTTTTCCAGAGGCTAGTACATGTGTTTAACTCGGAGGGAAGGGAAACCTGTGTGAAAGACATTTATTTGTGGTATGAGTACGTCACTTGAGCGAGATAATTTAGTTATAAAAACGAAGAAAAATATTTTATTTGTTCTTATATGTAATATAAAATAATTTTGTTAAAAAAAATAGTTTAATAAGTAGAAGAAATTAATATTTTTATAATAATACATGAAGTGGAGGAGCAACAAACTTCATATCAAGTTCTTTAGGTATCCACTTAAAAATATCCTATAAAGTTCGATAGTTCGATAAGCAAAAAAGCCCTTATCATACAAGCACACTATTAATAGATGTTAGTGTCTTTCGCCAAATTTAATAACAACCAACGCATAATTTCAAATTTAAAGACATATAGATAGCATCTAATAGTATCTTGCAGTGGATCTATAGGTGGAGTCATTGATTTGGTCTATTGGTAAAGCAAGAAGTGGATATTCGAAGAGACAGTCGGTACCCTATGAAGACTTTCGTTTCTTCGCCATAGTTCTTAGTGCACAGGGCTAGCAACCCGGGTCCTTTAACTTTGTGGATTTTGCTCTTGAAAGGAACTCTGGACACAGCAATTGGAATATTTATGCTGACTATGGACAAAGTTTCACAGGTAATCTTCTCGAGAAAAAGTCTCGTATGCCAGAATGGAAGATTGCTAGTTCCCACTGAATAGGGTGAAACCTATCCTGAGTGTAAATATAACTCAAGGACTGTGCCAATCAGAAACCGATTGCGCAAGAGAAAATGTTTTTCTAGAGTGCTCTAGGAAATAGAGTTTCGGGGCCAAGAAGGAAGAAAATGCTGATTTAAATGACAGGAAAACAGTTTATTTTATAATGGGTAAATATAATATAATATAGTATTATATTATATATGGTGATAATTGGTTTAGGAGCGCCAACTATCAATCAATCCATAACTCTCAAACTACAAGAGCCACAAGGAAAAGGAATACATTGCTGGAGATGACGTGGTCCAAAGAGCTAGATGTTGAAATGGTAAAAGAAATAAAAAAAAAATAAAAAAGAATAAAGAAAAAAAGATATATTCAGAAAGGAATAAAATAGCTACCGTGAAAAGGAATACATTTTTTGGAATCCTGGTAAAATTTTTAATGTAGGGAAAAATGTAAAAAAAATAAAAAAAATAAAAAAATGATTTATTGTTAATATTTATAGTAATTTGAGTAGAGATGAGCCCTATTTAGAGACCTTTATTGTTACCCGTTAAAAAAAATAGACTTTCTATTAAATGTTTTGCTTTTTTTTTCTTTTACAAAGAAATACCCCAAGGGTTATAATATTTGCGCCGGCATCCGATGGCAGGAGTCAGGGGTCTCTAAGGCCTTCCGGGAATCTTACTCGGTGCATTTGTTCAGGGGCCCCCCTCCGGGAGGGTCTCCGGAACGCCCCTCCTCTTTGGTATTGGGTGTCGCGGGGTTCCTCCGCCCCTCCCGCTACGGGGTATGGAAAAGCGTCCACCCCGCTTGGTGTTCCCTGGTCGGCTTCGAGCCCCCTACATTGCCGTGTAAAATACCTTTACAAATTAATATATAGTTATATTATTGTCTCCCCTGCTCCTAAAAAAAAAAAAATAGCCAATAATTTAAATTTGTATTTATCGTTTATTTAATTTTATTTTTTTTTTTACATTTTCGTCAACTAAAAATTTTACAAGGATTCCAAAAAATGTATTTTTCCTTTTTCGCTGTAGCTATTTTGTAGTTTTTTGAGATATGATTTTTTTAAATTTTGCTTTTTTTGTGGTTTTTTTTTTTTTTTACATTTTTCCGCACTAAATTTGCCTAGGATTCCAACAATGTATTCCTTTTTCGCTGTAACTATTGTGAAGTTTTTGGAATATGGATCGATGAAATAGTTTGTCGCCTCTAAACCAATATCAAACCTATTATATATAGTATATTTATATATATATATGTATATATATAATATAGGTTGAGTTGTGGTTTCGGTGTGGATCGGAAGAGTGTCCGCGTGTCGACTTTAATCAGCCTTGGGGTGTTGCGGTGGTGTGCTATATATATTATGACTTAGTATATCTTATAGTATATATATATATATATATATATATATATAGTAAAGTATATATATATTATAGTATATATATATATAGTATATATATATATATATATCTAAATTCTGTAGGTTATTGTGCCCTTTAATTTTAATAGTTTTCCTTCTTCTAAAAAAGTAGCAAATTTTAAAATTTTTATAGCAATTCTCGAACAGTCATATTTTTTCAAGATCGAATAAAAGTAACCTTACCATATATATATCTATATATATATATATATATATATATATTATATATATATTATATGATATATATATATATGTATAATATATATAATATATTATGAGTATATATATAGTATAACTATATATATATATAGTAAGGTTACATATATATAACAATATATATATATATATATATGATATAATAGTATATATATAATATATATATTATTATATATATAGTATATAGTATATATATAGTATTATATATATATATATTATAATATATTGTTGATGTTATTTATAATTATTTTATTATTTATTTTTTTTATTTTTCTTCTGACAGCATTATACTTAGTATCTTCTATATTATTATTATTCATTATTAAGTTTAACCTTATATATTGGGTAGAGCTAGCTACTCTATACCCGGCCCTACCCTATAGTATAGTTACGACCTATCAACATGTAATAGTAATGATAGTATAGTATAGTATATATATATCAGGGGCTGTATATATATAGGTAGGGAGTGTTAGGTACCGGTAGGTAGCTACCTACCTCAAAATTATTTTTAGGTATTTAAAATATAAATAAATAATAAATATATTAGAACATTAAATATTCATTGTATAATCACATTTACCTAAATTTTTTAATATTTTTATTACAAAGGATGTTACCCAGATGTTCGGACTTATAAAATTAAAAGAAAAACAAATCGTAATTAATCAATAGCCATAAAATAAATAATGAATTACCCAATTTAGAGGTAAATTTTCTCATAGCAAATGACCATCGAGCAAAAGATGACCAAATATTATTAAATTCAAAGTTGAAATTCATTTTTTCGTCAACTTTTAAAGACTTGACTCTGAATACAGACTGTAAATTCTTTGACAATTCAAATAGATAATTCATAGAATATGAAAACCTTCGTTTTATCTTACCCGTACAATATGTGTATATCAGAAAATATGTGGTACTTTGGTTATGGTAGTTTTCTTTGAAATTTATTTTGTAATTACTGAATGGGTTCTGATTGCTGTCTTGATATTGATAATATATTACATTATATATATAGTAACTTTATTTTTAAAAAAATGAAAGGTAAACGATTATATACATTAAAAATATAGTGAAAAAATGACATAATGGAGTAGTAGGTATGAATTTTATAAATTTAATAAAAAACTGCTTTAAAAACATTTATAAAACGACAGCTCTAATTTATTAAAAAAATGATAGAAGTGACTAAGCAATTACTCAATTGGAATGTGATAATTATAAAATTTAAGTATTTGGTAAATATAAGGTAAACAAGCTTTTCATTAATCAAATATAATAGGATACGTATTTATATATAATTATTATAAATAGCTTGATTATTGATGATCATCGTTAGCTAAGTATGATACTAGTAAATGAGTTATATATATATTATATATTGTATATAATATTATGTATATAAATAATATATCTATATTATATATATATATTATATATTAATATATTATATATAATAATTATATTATATATATATATATATTAATAGTTTATATATAATATTTATATTATATACCTATATATATAGTATAATGAGTTTATCATTATTTTTACGTACGACACCAAGTCTGCCTACCCAATGTGAATATCTAATCACAGTAACTGTCACATGTTGTCCTAGATGGCTATAAAATACTTTAATCTGATATATAGTCATTAACTTTATTATCGTAAATCAGAATAGTTAATAACTAATATATATATTTAACTTTATATAATAAGTTAGCAGTTAGTAAATGGATAGAATTTATATATTGTAATATAAAGTATATGTACATATATATATATTATTAAGATCTATTTTTTAAATTGATTATATTATAATATTATATTATATTAATTATATATATATATATCAATACGTGCTTTACATTCATCCTCCCTCAGGAAATGCCACTATATTCACGGCCCTTTAACGGAAGAACAGCAATCGATTCTGTCATCTAAGTAATTGTCCAAATGTATAATCATCCTTCATCAACTGACGCATCGCGGTCCAGGTCCATATCCTTCTCAAGCTCTCTCCACCCAAAAGCTTTATCCATAGCTTTTTCTCACCATCAGGTATACTATATGATATATAATATCTCTTAAAGTTATTACTCCCTCCACTCATAACCTCCTCACCCTTCTAACTCTCGACTACTCTTTTTCCAGGCATCTTATTACTAGATGTCCCACCATACTTTCCAGCCAATCTATATTACCTATTCAATACAGGCTACCAGCACCAAACTTCTTCCCTAACCGCACTCGTTTTTTCACTCTGTTACTCTTCTCATCTTTCTCCACATCTCTATCGGTCCTCAACACCGTTCATTTCAGCTCAGAGCTATTCAGACCCCTTTTTGTCCATCGCTTTACTGTTGTTATGCTTCATGTTTCTGATCCATGACGTCATGTGGGTACCAGTTATGCTATTCATAATATATAAATCTTTTAAGTCACACTTATTTAATATTAATCCATGGCACATCCTGATCTATTCCATAATTGGTATAGGGTGAATACTCTCATCTTGCTCTTCTGTGTTTATTTTAGTACCAAACAATCCTTTGCTGCTCCACTTTCCCCGATACCATCATAATACTACACTTTCGATCTGGAAAACGTACGGCTACCCCAGGATAACCACAAGACGTGACCAACACACATTTCTGCAGATCTTCACTAATCAATCCAAGGATGATTTATAGTTTTAGGTATAAATAATCTGTGCAAAAAATATTTATAGGTGGACGTAGAGTATATAAATATAATTGTATATTGTTTAAAAAATAATAATAAAAATAATAAAAAAGAATTAATAAATAAATCCATATTATCGATTAACAATAAATAAACTACCATAGCTTTAAAATATAAAAGGCGGCAAGATATCCATTATAAAAAATAGTGAACTTACCCTTGTAATAATTTATTTAGTTAGGAAAATGTTCATAAATATAATAAATAATTTAAATAATTAAATATAGATTATAGATTATATAATATATAGTATTATATATTTATATCCAATTGTTTTTTTTTAGGAGCAGGGGGTTATAGGATATTATTAATATTAATGGTAACCTTTTGTAGATCACAATCTACCGTCATAAATTAATTTTAAGCTATGTGTTAAAAAGATGTATACAACTGATAGAATACAGATGCGAGACTTAATTGTGGAGTATTCTGGAATTTTGGCATCATTGAGCTGTGGAGACGGCGAAACAGGTGAGGAGAGAAGCAACACATGAGGTTTGGTGTACCGTTTTTCTTTTCTATTGACTGCTTCTCACGTGAAGGGGCAGAGGTAGGTGCGGAAAGTGGAAAATAAACCACATCAGCAGGCACTCTATGAATATATCCTCACAATATGATACCAAAAGACGCGGGAGGGTTCCGGAAGACGTCCAGTCCCGGAGGGTGAGGGGAATTATATTAGAGTTCCCTAATACTACCCGTATTAAGTTATATTTATACCCTACGTAAGGCTACGCATGAAACAAGATACTACTCGATACTCATCAGCTGCCAATTCATATAGGTATGCGGTTCTACCATTTGGTATGTTCTTATTAGTAAATATAAGAATAAAAAAAGCAATAATTTTTATAATAGAAATGATATCCCTAATTATAATTTATTTACGGTTAACTCATATAATAAGTGAGTCTCTAAAATAGGCTCTCTAATCAAAATATACTTATACAATAATTTTAACTCAATTTACATATTTTTTTATTTTTATATTTGGTTTTACTCATTTTTAAATATGAAATTTAGTCTAAACATTCTGAAAAATTAGTAGTTTTCCTGTATGGTCAGGCTGATGTTAGCTATTATGTAGTCTTTTTTGAGAATAATGATCTTTTTTCACTTCTATGTTTATTGTTAACTAGGTGACCGTTGTGCAGCTCCTTTTACATTGTTTAGTACTAATATCTACCACGCTCCTATACTAAATTGGACTATATGCATGTTCGCGCAATAAGTATTCGCTAAGTCTAGCCTATGTGTGGCTTCTTTGACGTGAGGTTCTTTTGAGATGTAAAATGGATTTGTACTATAAGATACGTTGTCGCGCTCCATAAGCAATTATGAACCAGTAGGCCGATATATATTATGATGATATTTGAGTTCATATTAGATATTTTTTATCTATTCTCTCTCTCTTTTTTTAGTCGGTTGTGTTTTTTTTTGTCTTATGATTCATATTTTGGGTGTGTATTCCATGGCGTGAATTTTTTCTTAAGGGTAGTTCATCTAAACTACTAACTCTTGCAAAAATGTGAATATAATAAATTTTCGCTCATGGTCATTCTCTGAATACAAGGTTTGGGGATGAACTTTGTTTCCATCGCGCGAATGGTTTCTGATGCCAGTCCTTGGAGTTATACACTCAGGTAGGGGTTTCCACCCTTATATCAGACCGCGGGGAGGGAGCGTACTTTCAGCGAATCCCCGTTGACGGATATTGTGTGGCAAGTGCAACCCCCGCGAAACAAAAGCATCCTAAGTAGCTGGGCTTTCCGAGAGACCCATTCCGGAGGGGAGGGATTAGTCCCCCCCGTAGTCCACCCAAGAGGCCGAGAGAGAGACCCCGACTCCTGCCATCTTGCGGTTTACCCCTATGGTAATTCCTTTAGTTTTAAAAAAAAAAAGAATAATTTTTACTTCCAGAAACACTTTGGTATTACTATTGGGGGAATAGAAATTAAATTTTTAAATATACTTTTTCAAACAGTAATAAGTCAAAAAAAAAAAAAAAAAAAAAAAAAAAACAAAAAAAAAAAAAAAAAAAACCAATCCCTTAGAATTTTTCCGCTGATTTCCAAATTATATAATTTGTTTCTACTTGTAGGTAATGCTGCCGGTCCCCTAGGTTATCATAACTGTGAGCATTAAAAATCTGACCATCTCTAATATATAATATATAGTATATATATTAGTATATATAATAGTATATGTTATTATTTCACCTATTATTAGTAGTACACGCTAATATAAATAATTTCTCATAAAAAAAATATTGCATTGGATTGACCTCAGTGAATAGTCTATTACCTTATCAATGACAATTAATCACAAAAGTTATAAAAAGTACGGACTCAGGTATATAGGTTGTCAGCCCTGTCCAGAGTACTCATCTATATATATAGAACTTATGTACAGAAAGAAATGAGAAGTATAACTACCTGCAAATGTGAGAGCATCCACAAGAAATAACTAAGAGGTTATTCTCTAGAGTCTGAAATACACATACTTCAATTCATATATTAAATATAAAAGTAATTTAAATTAATATAGATAACTCAATACTCCACTAGATACTGCACATAACTCTCTATTATGTTCATAATAAAATTTGAAATTTATATGCTTTTGTTGAAATTTATGATTATGCGTCAACAATATGGCGGAGAAGAGGAGATAAAGCTTATCATTTTTTTGCATAAGTCGAAATTGTTGATAATAATTTTTTTGGTTCTCTCTCATCATAATATAGAAATACATTTAAAATATTCCTAAGAGAGCCACTTCCAACATCAATAATCTAGAGAGGCATGAATCGTAGTGTTATACGCTATAAGTAGCCACGAGAATCGACTACTTGATTAATATAATGATTATTGATTCTATTACCTCCCACTTTACATATCTATGATACTTATAATAATAATATTATAATTATATATTTCTTATTATGATATATAATATATTATAGTTTAGAATCGAAAAGATATTTTATAATTAAGTACATGAGTATATATATAGTAAAAAATTATTATTAGTTGATACTCTATACGTTATATTAGATGAAATTTTACTATTTAATATCTGCCTTATATCCGTAGTGAGAATACCTTAAGCCTACAATTTGTACATGTCCTGTCAATCAAGTTTTCCACTTATTACCTCATGCACGACGTTATAAACATACTATGTATTAGCTATCTACTTGAGGTAAAATTCCATCTATATCTTAGAACTTCCTTTATTTATACAATCTCTTATTCTCTTTGTATCCTATTGCATGTCCGATACTATTCTCTAGATTATTCATATTTATCTCTTTACCCTGTCATATAGTATGTAAGGTGCTCATAATACACGTTGACTATACATATATTCATTACCGATATCGAACAGAGTTGACAGATTTATATCATAATCAATATATTTATATGTTATATATATAATAATAGTATATTATATATATTATTAATTAATATATTTAGTATTTATACTTAATATATATAATATATTAAATATTATATTATAAATATTTAATGATTATATAGATATATATATTATCAAGTAATTTTTTAATTTGTAATATATTTTAGTATATTATATATATATATGTATTCGATTAGATATATAATATGATAGCTAGTTAATAATATTATTTTAGTTGATTAAGTACTATTAATTAATGACTTTATATTATTATAATATATGTAATTAATATATATATTATATATATAGTATATAAGTATATATTGATATTATATATATTAGTTATAAATATTATATATAGGATATTATATAATATTATATATTATAGTATTAATATATTATCATTAGTACTAGTGTATAATATACGTATTTAATATATAATTAGTTATTTAATACAGTATAGAATTAAATATATTATAGACTATAATAATAATATCGTCTGGTAGTAGGATAAATAAGCTCTTATAAGCCTTTAAGTATTAGTATAATATTTATGTATATAATATATAGTACTTATTTTTAATCTTTTTTTATTTATTTTGCTATTATTATACTATAGCTGCCGTATTCCCATTATATTCTGGGTAGTTGTGATGAGTTCAGCTGAAATAAACAAACACTTTTATTGAAAGTCCATAACATACAAAGATACGAAAAAGTATTTAATAAAAAAAAAATCCTTGTTTGGAGGGTTATCCCATTCCGCTCATGCGTGGGTGGTCAGCTTTATTAGATAGTTATGAGATCTACTTTTGGACTAGAATGTTATTATTCTGTTATGTCAGTGGCTTACCAGCATAGCCTCTAATTACATACTTATCAAGTATCTCCAAGTATAACTGAAAGCCTTATTTGTTTTGGCGGTCACGTAGAGTAATAATCATTTCGTTTAAAAGAACATTTTGGTCAAAATTGTTTTCTTTTATTTCAATAACTTTTTTATTATAATATGTATTGATGTTATTAATATATTATTTTTTAACTACTAATTTTATTGAAATTTAAATAATTAAGAAATTAAATATTTATTACCGTATTTATAAAATTTAATAATATTTTCGCAAAATAAAACAGAAAACAATATAAAGAAAACATGAAAGTATTGATTTTGATTCTTATCCTTTGTAACTTTGTCGTTATACTCTTGAATTAGTTTGATTTAGATCTTCCACCATCTAGGAAATCCATATTAGTTGATGTTCACAATTTCACTGTTTCTAAATATTCTCATCAAAACTCCGTTCTTTGGAGGGTTTAAGATACATTCTTCGCTCTGGTGTGAGATTGTCTTTATTTTTCCTTCCTCCTTCCGGTTTGTCTCCCTTCTCTTTTCTTCCTATTTCTTCTGGTTTTGTGTTTAACACATCCTTTCCCTTGAACGACACCATGAATCGTATTGGAGCTTTGGAGGAGAAGAAGATAGAATTTTGGAAGTATATTATTGGAATAGGGTTTTTATCGGATATTGATATCGACATTATATAGTATTATTAGAGTATAAAATTCTATATTATATATACTATATTATTATTATATATATACTAAGTATATATATATTTGATAATATAGCGTGTGTATTATACTTTCAAATAGCAGAGTATCATTATAGATATATAATTTATTTAATATATAGTCTGTTATTATACATATTTATCATGGATTCATATTTACTTACTTTATTACATTT
>JABUQX010061954.1:42500-57518 GCA_015478945.1 Trachelipus rathkii
TTGCGGACTGCCAAAAAAATTGCGGAATATTGCGATTGCCATAATTTGAAAAAAGTTGCGGAATTGCAGTTAGCGGAATGCCCTAAATCATTTGCCGCAATTAGGCGGAATTGCGGAACGCTATTCCTAAGACTCAAAGTTCTGTAACCCTCCATGCTAAGGTTGTAATTTTGTTTCAATCCTTAAATTTTAATAACAATGTAACAATATTAGTCAGGTATTAGTCTTAGATATGTTCAAAAATAATCTTTGGCATTGAAATGAGGTTCAGGTAATGAGAGACATAGTTGATGATATACACTGGTATAGCGATATAGTAGATAAGAAATAAAAATATATTATATATATAGTATATAAGAGAGAATATTGATATATACACTGGATATTAGCGATAAGTGTATAGATAATAAAAATATATTCATAGATATATCTAGAGTTAGAGAACTAAAAAAAATTTGCAAAAATTTTGAATCTCCTGTTTGTCGCAAATGATGAACTTTTTTGATCTGATTTACTAAAACATTATTATTGCAGATGGCCATAAAAAAAACTTCCCGCCCCAATGTCCGTTTGTCAGTATTCAGAATAGTGTGTCACGAGATCTTCTGTATGTACGGTGCTGTAGCCTGTAGCAAGTATAAAAAGTAGATCCTTATAACATCGCTCATGATTTTATTTATTTAATGATTATTTAAATAATATTTATTCAGTGAATCTATGCACCTAAGCTGGAAGTTATGAAACGAGAAGTATTCTAAAAGCAGCTAGAGTTTGGATTGCAAATCCTCCACTGAGGTGTAGGAATTGTCTTGACTATCTTCGTAATGGGGGGGAGGGGATTCTCTGAAGATCACAGTCATGGTGTTTTGGCCAGCAGACAAACAACTAAAGTATTATTTGCTTTTTAATTCTGACACCTTCTTGTAACCAGAAGCGTCTGTAATAAACACTGAGAGGAAGCAAATAAAAGTATGCT
The DNA here is from genome assembly GCA_015478945.1 of Trachelipus rathkii. Classification (NCBI taxonomy): domain Eukaryota; kingdom Metazoa; phylum Arthropoda; class Malacostraca; order Isopoda; family Trachelipodidae; genus Trachelipus; species Trachelipus rathkii. Next base: position 43,477 of record JABUQX010061954.1, read on the forward strand.
TTCCAGATACTAAGAGAAGTAATGCTGTGCAAAAAATGGGGAAATAATAGATATGAGCAGAGCTGGGCCCGCCTATAATTTTTTTGAGTGCGCCTGCGCCTATGCCGGCTATGCGCTATGCCGCCGGACCTAGTGCGCCTAGCGCCTATGCGCCTATATTTTTTGTCACATCAGCGCCTATTCGCCTTTGCGCCTGTGACTTTTCGCCGGCCGGTGGCTGTTTGCTAAATTTATTTGCAAAGTAAACTTTAGTGTGATATAAAAGCATGCGTTTTATAAGGAAAAAAACACATTTATTAATTTTTTTAAATTAAAACACCGTAAAAACTAAATATTCTACACGTCCTCTTCCGTTACATTCCTTGTGCGTCCATGTTTTTTTCCCTAGGAGGTTTAGACGAGCGCTGAAGAAGTTGAAAAATTTTCAGAGACAATCACAAATTTGGAATTTGTATTTAAGAACTTACTTGAAACTAGTTATAATAATATATATATATATATATATAATATATATATATTATATTATATATATATAATATATATATATATATATATATATATATAATAATATATATATATATATAATATATAATAATAGTATATAATTATATTTATTATAATATATATATATATTAGACATGTACCGGAAGCAGGTTCCGCCTAGTTAATTATTAGGTTTAGGTTAATTTAGGTTAAAGTTGGTTTAGGTTAGGTTAGGTTGGTTAAGTTAGTTAGGTTGGATTAGGTTACGTTAGGTTAGTTTTTACCCAAAAATTAATGTATTTACCTAAAATTATAAAAATAACGATAAACATTAATTATGATTTTTTTTTTCCTGGAGTCAACCACTTATAAATAGGCCATGACTATATATATATATATATATATATAAATAATATATTAAATATATATATATATATATATTATAATTATTATATATATATATTATATATATATATTATATATATATATATAAATATTATAGCGTATTATATATATTATATAGTGTATTTAAGTATTTTTATTATATATTATATATATATCATATTTATAGTAATATGATTTAAGTATATATATTATATATATTTTATATATGTATAGATATATACTATATATTTATATTATATTATATATATTATATATATAATAGTTATTTTATTATATTATTATACTATATATATATATATATATATAATATATATATATATTATATATAATATATATATATATATATATATATATATATATATTATAAAAGTTTTTACACTGGTTTTACTTAGAATAGATACAAAGTTTTACCACGCTTTAAGTTCTAACTTTTTAAGGGTTAAAAAAAAATGCTTTGTCCTGTTCATAGGAGCGTCTATAGGCGCAGAGAATTGGCTGTGCGCCTTTGCTTAGTCCGCCTTTTTAAAAATGTTGCGCCTCATGCGCCTCCTTTGCGCCTACAAATGTGATTAGTGCCGCCATAGGCGCATAGGCGCAACTCGGTGGCGCAACGCCCAGCTCTGGATATGAGTTAGGACACATTCGTGATTTTTCATTTAGGTACGAAAGAATGCAATAGGTCAGAGAAACTATTGAATGAAATCAGAGTTTGGTACAGAGACCTAGCCCTAGCGGAAGTAAGTTCATGAATTCAGGAAAATGATCCAGAGTACGTTTTGGGAAGGAGTGGATTAGTAGAACCATAAGTAGTAACTAATCTTTGTCTTTCAGAGTATAGGTCTCTAAGAATTCTCGGACAGGATTTTGAATCAAGAATTATTTGCAAGGGATGGTCTATCTGAGTCATACCGGTCTGATTTTAATAAAATATTTGTTTTCAGGAGCATATCAAAAATCAACATAATTTAGATAAACTTCTTGGTTGGGGTGAAAAGTGACAAATGAATTTCAAGAGCAAAATTGCAAGATTCTTCACATGTATAATTCAAATACGAATTTTGATTATGATTTGAAAGGAAATGATAAGTCTTTTGAGAAAGATAATTACTTTTATTGCCATTGTAGTAGTAAGCTGAAAGTTTCTTAGTAACGTTAATGAACTGGAAATTTAACTAATAAAATATTGAAATCTAAAGTCCATGATGTAGCTTATAATTACAAGGAGATATGAATATGCTTTTTAATAGTTATATTTGACTATTAATCGAATATTGGGTACCTTTTGGTCCCTTTGATTTCATTTAATTTTCTCGACAAAATTCAGCACATAACTACAACAATGATTTATAATTAAAACAAGAATTAAGAGGTGAAATTGAAAGAACATGACATGCTTTCTGCGGAAATATTTTTAAGAAGTGATACGATTCAAGTTATTTTTTTTATCTCTCGACAATGAATTAGCAAGTACGTTCCACATACCAAGCCATGATAGCAAAACTAGAGATCATAATAGAAAACAATCGTTTTGTCCAATTTTGAGATAGTTCGTTTTCAGTAAAACTATAAGAGTAGATAATTCTTTAAATAAATTTGCTTCAGGAAGTGATAGCTAGTGCTTCACTTGTAATTTTTAAAAGCAGTGGTTAGATAAGCGCATGAAAGATTTAAGTATTAATATGTTCTTTTTATTCCTTGACTTAAATACTGTGGCATAATCTATTTATTTTTTATTTATTATTTTTTAAAAAAAAGTTCACACATCAAATAAAGAGAATTTGGCTATTTATTCGTTCACGATGACTCAATAGGCCTACTGAATTTTTTGCTCCATTAGGGTTTGAGATTCGCTCCTCGATTCCTGAGTCTATCCTGCAATATACAAACGAGGTTAGACCTCAGAGCCAATTATCTGGTGGTTGATAAAAATTTTCTTCTCGTAAGAAATTTTCTGTAATTAATCAATTAATTACTGTTTTCGGCAAGATGTATTATTATACCAAATATCAATACCCACACATACTGCAGTATACATACGAGGTTGGTACCTTAGAACCGATTACCTGACGGACACTAAAAATTGTCTTCTTGTAAGAGATTTTCTGCAAGTAATTAATCACGGTTTTCGGCAAAGCGTATTATAATGCCAATACCAATACCCACACATCACTAAAACATACCCAGTATTTAAAACAGCACTCCATGTTACAACACACACACCAAAAAATCCATTCTCTATTTGCTTACAGAAGTTTCGATGACCATCGATGGCAAAAATATTTTGATTGGTTGTACCGAAAGCAAAGTTTACTGTCAAACTTAAAATTTTACGTAACTCCTACTTAGTCAGAAAAATACATAACACAATATCTCATGATAAAGAGCTGGGACAGTCTCGATGGGATCATGTGGTTTTTTACTATCCATATTCTCCTCTATGCCCAAAGAGTCAATCTTTCTAAGAATTAAAAATAGGACGACCTTCAGTACACGAGGATTTAGGCTATAAATTATTCAGTATATGGGGGAGAAATAATTTCTATAACGTATTCTCTGCGTGCCGTAAGAAGCGACTCAAAAAGATATCACTGTGTGTCTTGGGGGGGGGGGAGAAAGAATTTCCACAACGTACGCTCTGCATCTTGTAAGAGGTGACTAAAAGGACAGTGGTAGGTGGGTTGGGGTGCCTATACTAATTATTCATACCCTAGGAATGTCCATACATGCCTGGGTCCTGGTCGTGATCGCCGTAAACGACCTTGTATCTATAGGTGAAACTAAACTACATGAAACGTTTGGAAACATCAAATGTTAGGGGAACAAATAATGAGGAAAAAAGGAGAAGGCGATGGATGTATTTAGAAGGGGTAAATTGGATCTGCTTGCTGTGACTGCAACAAAGATAAAATGAAGTGGTGAGGACGAGTAAATGAAGCGAAATGTGTGAGCGCTGAAGTGGAGAGAAATGAGAGGGAAAGAGGAGTAGTTGCGATTCTGATTAGTGATTTGGTACACAAAGTTATGGTGGATTTTGCTTGTGTAAATACTAGAATAGTAATGGTAAAATTTAAGCTTGAGAAGTTTAAGATATGTGTGGTTGTAGCATTTCATCAATCTAAGCATGATGTTGAAAAGAGTGTGACTTTCTGGGACAACCTGAAAGAAGTTTTTGACGGGGTGAATAATTGTATTGGGAGGCTTGAGGGTTGGATAGGTAATTGAAAGAGGGATGGTATAACAGATGCTTTTGAGGTTGCGGGAAAAAATAAAGAATGGTAGGAAGGTGATTGATTTCTATGAGGAGAGAGGTATATGAGAAAGCAATATATTTTTTGAACACAAGACTATCCACAAGTATGCGAGAGATGGTGTAGATAGAAATGGTGTAGAAGTAAAGAATATGATTGATTTTGTGTTGGAGAATAAGGAGTTGTTGAACTATGTGATGGATGTTAAATCAGTGAGTGGGTTGGGGATGGGAATATTAGGCCATTATGTTTTATGTAAGATTTAGTTAGTAGGGACATGAACATTAGAACATTAGAAATAAAGAGACAGTAAGAAACCACATGGGCCTATCGAGACTGTCCCAGTCAACCTAATAAGAACCAATCACCAAACATGCTCATGCAAATCTACAAAGCACCTAGGGCTTGTCAGTAACTTACACAGTATACACAAATTCTACAACTAAAAGAAAAAACTTTTTCTAAATGACGATGTTTCGAAAGAAAAGTGTATGGAAATATATATATAAGGAGGAAACGGGGAATCCTATAAGTATCAGTATCAAACGTAGGAGGAAAAAGTAGGTAATGAACAGTTTCGTAAGAAGATGAATGGAAACCTACAAGGGAAGATGAAGCTATTCTGGAAGGAAGTACGAAAGATTAAAAAAGACAGTAAGGGGAATCTTCATGGAATAATGAATAGAGATGCTGCCTTTGTGACTAATGAGATAGATGTGAAGAGAGTGTGGAGGGAGCATTCCGAAAATCTTCTTAACATTGGAAATGATGAAGTGGTGATAGTAAATATATGTGGGTTTGATTGAGTAAGAAAAAGTTGGTATTGTGGATGAGGTATTTAGTCGGGAGGGGATACAATAATAAGTAGAGTGAAAAAGATGAAAAATGGTAAATCAGTAGGTATAGTTGAAATTTTGGTGAAATAATCAAGAATGAATGTGAAATTGTGATTGACTGGATACGGAAGTTGTGTAACTTAATATGGGTGTGGAGGTATAGTTCCGGAGAACTGAAGGAGCCGAGTGATAGAACCTTTATGAAGAAATTACAAGGGAATTAGCTTTATTGTAAGGAAGATATATGCTGGTATTTTAGTTAAAAGGGTGAGTCGAGCAACTGAGGGGTTGAATGTTGAAAAAAAAGTTGCATTTAGAGGTCGTAGAGGATGTGTAGATCAAATTTTCACATTGAAGCAAATGAGAGAAGCGGGCATTACCCCTCCGAAGAAGGGGTAAGACCTCAGCCCTTCGGGCTGAGGCCCAAAGCCAGCTTACACCCCTTCGGGGTGATCCCCCCTCTCAGGATTCACATCCTTTCAAGGGGCGCATTCCCCAGGGTTTTCTCTCGGAAGGTAATGTGTTGCTTTAGATACTCTTGGTTAAATTGTGAAAACTGTTTATTCGTAAGTTAGCGTTACGGTTATGTTAAATCATTACTTATGACAATGATGAAAATAACACTGGATTTGTTAGAGACAATGATGAGTTTTTGTAAGATATTACTGTGTTAACTGACGATGATGTGTTAGAAACGTGAGCCTGGGTTAAGTTTTTGTTGAGTAATGTTAGGTTTGCACTTAGAAATTTGATATGTCTACGTTATTCACTTGTCAGAATGATGTTTTGTTATACTCGAAACGAGTGCTCTATTGACGAAGGTGTGTCAAATTCCTAGCTTTCAAAGATGTTGGTATCTTTTGGATAGACTGGTCACTTTGTTAAGGGATTTTGTTAGATAATTCGGCTTTACCTGTTGCTGATATGCGGGAAAAGTGAAAACATATCGAGTATTGTATGACCTGTTAGCTTACTTTACCTCTGATTAAGTATGGGAATTTTCAAGATTGTTAGCTGATCTATATATACGCCGAGGTATGTTAAGGTCTGCATTTGTACATTATATTCTTAGTTGCGGTTATGATATAGTTAGCTTTATTGATGCAAAACTTTGTTGTTAGCATATATTCGTTGTAGTTAGTATATAAAGAATTATTTTATGTTATGTTTAATCCAAAATGATACTCGAAATGATACTCTATCATAGTTCAATAGATCACAGGCGGGTGGGGTGGATGGGTAGGGGATTGCAGGGATGGGTGGGTTTGATTTACATGATTTACTGCTTCTAAAATCCAGATAAAAATTTGTGTTTGACAATTGTGATTATTTTATTCAAAGAACTTATTTTATGTTATGTCAGGATTATATATTTTTGTTATATTATATAATATATTGATTATGGTTTGGTTAAACTTGGTATTGTTTTGCATTATTATTTACGATCTGTGGGTTATTATGTATTTTAGACCGAGGTTATGAATGAATTTTTTGATATAAATATTACGAAGATTGATGTATTTAAAATTGTTTACGTTAGTCATGTAATATTTCTGTATGTATCTAGTATGATGATATAGACGAAGGCATTTATGCCATAAATTTTGTTAAAACATTTACGATGTTTAAATGTAAATTAACATTGAAATGTTAGAGATATGCTTGGGAAAAGTGTGAATAGGTTACTGCTTTTTGTACGAAGTGTTAGGTACTTTATTGCTGTTAAGTGCGGAAGTTTGTTTAATGATTAGTTTAGTTTATCCTCGCTAATTTATGGTGTGTTAGCGTTTGTCGTTGTACATGTTATTGTCTTGATTTCGTCTGTGTTGTATGTATGTAAGCTTTATTAGATGTAAAAAATGCGTCGTTGTTTACGTTTGAGTCATTATTATTCGGTTTAATGTGTTATGTGATTATATAAAGAAACTTGTGATATTTTGTGTTATGTGTATCTTCATAAAATTTTTGTTATGTTTACAGTTATTCGTTTGTCTGTATAATAATTAGACAAGTTATGATAAATTTCTTGTTGAAATAATCTCAGTATTACCCAAAATATACATTAACAATGGAAAAGATATTGCTTGGAAAAGTAGAATAGGTTACTTTGTAGTGCAATTTAAAGTTACTTTACAGGTGTTAAGTCTGGAACTTTGTTAATGTTTACACAAAGTTACAATATTCGTGTTTAAGTTGTGTTAGATTTGTCGTTGTACATTATTTTCTTAATTTCATATGATGCTATGCTAGCTTTATTAATGGTGAAAACATATATTCGTTAGCATATATTCGCTGCTTGGTATATAAAGAAATCATTTTTTGAGCTATGTTTATCCGAACATGTACTCGAAATGCGACGTAGTAAAATTCAGTATAGTCTGTTAATGTAAAATTATACATTGATATATTAAGAGATATGCTGTGAAATAGAGTGTGAATAGGTTTGCGTTTTTGTGCGGCTCCTGGTTGCTAATGGTACTTTTTACTATGTTGTTAAGTAATGGACTTTGTTAATGCAGTGTTTATTCATGCGCAAGGTGTGTTAGGTTTTGTCGTTGTACATTATATTCTTAGTTCTGGTAATGATATGTCACTTTATTAATGTGAAACAATGTTACGTTAGCATATATTCGTTGATTAGTATATAAAGACTATTTTTGTACTATGTTATTGTTGTTGTTGATTGTTGTATTGTTGTTGTTGTTGTTGATCTTAACGAGATCTATACTCTTTTTGATCTGAATATGGTCGTTCGTGCGTTCGGTATCCTTGTTTTATTTCTTCTGAAGTTGGTTGAAAGGAAAGATCTCATTACCTTTAAAGGATTGTTTATACACTATTATTCCTCGATAGGATATTTTTTCGCCCTCTGCTGAATTATAATGGACATCTCCCCGATCTCTCACGCTTGTTGTTGATATCTTTCCGAGAGGAATTTCGTTATTTCCAACGATGTGCTGTGTCTTTGTAGGATTAACGTTAATATGTTAGATAATATGCTTGAAAAGTCATGCAATAGGTTACGTTTTGCATGCAATGTTAGTTACTTTACTGTGTTTAAGTGTCAGAACTGTGTTAATGTTAACAGTTTATTCGTTATGTGTAAGCGTTTAGGTTTGGGGCATTTGCTGATATTTATTTTTCATTTAGTTCAGTTACGCTATGTTAGCTTACTGGTGTGGAAAAAAAAAAAAACAAAAAATTAATAAAAAAAAAAAAAAAAAAAAAAAAAAAAAAAAAAAAAAAAAAAAATATTTATATTACGTTAGAGTATATTCGGTGATCAGTATGCTAATCGGCTAAGGTTATGATACATTTTTTTGATATTAATTGTTACTGTGTCAGTGTAAGATTAACGTTAATATGTTAGAGATATTTGCTTGGATAAATGTTTTGAGAGAACTGATGATGGTTACGTTTTGCACAGAACTTGAAAACTGTTTATAGGATTCTGACGCGAACTTTCTAATGTAACATGTTTATTTCGTGTGTAAGTTGTGTTAGGTTGGTGTCGTTGTATATTATTTTCTTAAGTTCATGTTACACTATGATTAGCTTAGTTGAGTTGGTGTCCCAATTTGTGAGAGTGAGTGTGAATTGTTGGAAACTGTTATTACGTTAAGAGTATATTTCGTTGTACAGGGTATGTATACTATTTACTCCAATGTCGTGATTATATACATCTTTCTTGTAAATGTTTACTGTAGTCGAAGTGTTAGATGGTTGATAGGTTTTGTTATCTCTTTAATATATTTTTAGTGGGTGTTAGTGTTGCGTTGTTTGTTATGAGATATAGAGTTTAAGAATAGTCGTTCTGTTTTTGCTATACAATATGTTTATATGTTACGTTTATCGTATCTGTAATATATAGCGTGGAACTGTTTGTTGTAATTTTAGTTAACGTGTTATTCGTGTGTAAGTTATGTTAGTTTTGTCTATGTACATTATTTTCTTAGTTCTGTATGTTACGCTATGTTAGCCTTTATTTGGATGTGGTAACTCTTTATGGTTATGGATAGTGTTTTACGTATATTGTCTCTGTGTTTGTGAGTTTATAGTGTGTTGGTGTGCGCTCTATGTGTTTGTGTAATACTTAGCGTCCCATTGGTTTGTGTGATATATATTTTTGTTAAACGGTTTATATATTTGGTTATTAATAATGATTAACATTGTATATTGATTATGGAGATATGCTTATTATATTTGTATAAAAAGTAAGAAATATGGTGTAGCGTTTTGTTTGTAATTTTGTATTATCGTGCATTGTTAGTTTTATCTCTTTACTGGTTGTTAATGTGTGGTATGACGTTCTGGTATTATTGATTGTTAATGTTTGTGGAGATATGGATTATTATGTATACTATTTCGATGCGATCGTTTGATTTTTGGTGTGTTTATATTATATGGTGGGTTGGTGTTTCTCGTGTGTTTACTTATTTTATTAATTTTACGTAGTTCAGTTGATGCTATTATTGCTTTATTGATGTGAAGAGCTTTGTTTACGTTTAGAGTATACACGCTTGATCTGTTGATGATTTGTTATACACTGGTTGTGATAAATATTTTTTGTATTTGAAATGTTACTAATGTTTTAAGTGTTATATAGATATAATATCAGTGCATATGTTTTAGTAAAAAAGTTATGTAAGTAGTTTTTTATATGGCTGTTATTTGTATGCTCATGTTAGTTACTTTACTGTTGTTTCAAGTATGGAACTTTGTTAACGATTGCATTTATTCTTGCTGTAAATGTGTACAGATTTGTCGTTGAGTTTATATTATATCTTTATTTCTAGCAATGCTATGTTAGCTTTATTATGTGAAAACTTTGTTACGTATATATTCGTTGGTAGTCATAAGTATTGATAATTACACAAAGTTATGTAAATTTTTTTTATAAATATTACCATGTTAGTGTAAATTACCATTGTTATATTAGAGACATGGCTTTGACAAAGTGTGAATAAGTACGTATTTGGATGTGTATGTTAGTTACTTTACTTGTTGTTAAGTGTAAACTTTGCTAACGGTTTAACGTTGATATGCCTGTTTAAGATTGTGTTAGGTTTTGTTCGTTTGTGCGGTTTATTATTCATAGTTCATGATTGATTGCTATCTTCGGTGGTTAAGGCTTATTAATGTGAAAACTTTGTTACGTTCACATATATTCGATAGTTAGTATATTATTTTATTATAGAACTTGATTTGTGACTGTTATGTTTATCCAAAATTGAACTCGAAATGTGACTTAAGAGTAGATCAGAGTATGTAGTTCAATATAGCATCAAGGTGTGGACAGCGAGGGTGGCTGGAAGGTGGTTGATTTACTGATTTACTGATTGTAGCGGTATGTAAAAAACGTTAACATTTAGTAATAAATATGATCCTGAATCAATGTTATCTCAATAGGATCAATGTATCTAATAGATCACGACTGGACAGTGAGGTGGTTCGGATGTTGGTATTGTTTACTGGATTACTGATTTATGGCAATATAATTTACTGCTTTATTGGTACTGTAAAAACGTGAAAATTTGTAAGTTATAAACAAAAAAGAATAACAAATTTTATTTATTTATTGTATTTATTTTTCTTGATGGTTTGAAACCATTATTTTCGATCTACAGACCCAAAAGCATATATAAAGACACCAATGTTGTATCATTACACAAATAGTTAATAACTCCGGCACCACACCAGAGCCAGCACCGGTGCAGCGTTCAACTCCTACTCCTCTGAGTCAGATTCCTTCTTCATTCCTTTTACCTTCTTTATTGATCTTAATCTTTCTTTCTTCCTTCCTTCATCTTCTGTTTTGCACTCTGTGCTCTTTTTATCAGTCAGGACCCCCTAATGAGGGGTCTAGGCACCTATCGGACTGTATAACCATCATATTTCTCGGAGAATTATCTTACAGTGAGTTCTCGAATAACTAATTATATATGGTATTCTACATAACATTGTTGTTATCACGGACTGTTTCATTTAACTCGGCCCAGTCGTTCAGAGGGCTCCAGCACGGTGCCGAGCCAACTCCTCAGATTCACTTAAGATATTAACATTTCTAGAATTACACTCTGAATCCTCTCACCACATTTCAGCCAATTACGAACAATTCGATTTTTTAAGGGGGGGTCCCCCTTCGGGGGACCCATGGGGACTACCTCGTCTATGACCTAGTGGTGGTACCTCACCAATCTAAAACCCCCCCTCTAAATTTTAACCAGATACAATAACTCTAACCATTGTAGATATATATCGGAGCCATAGGCTGAGCCGGAGCTTGGAGCTAAAAATCATTTCTAATAATAATAATAAAATAATAATCAATAATAATAATATAATAATAATAATAATAATAAATAATAATAATAATAATAGATAATAATAAATAATAATAATAAAATAATAATAATAATAATAATAATAATATAAGAAAAAAAATTCAGGACTGAACCAGATTCGTTCGCTCTGGCAGAAGCGGAGTCGGAGCCGGAGCCGGAATCGAGGCCGGAATAGGAGTCGTAGTCGGAGTGCGTAAAAAACGATTCCTTACAGGAATCGTTTTCGACTCTGAATCGATTCCCTTCGGGAATCGTTTCTTCGTAATAATGAATAAAATAATAATGATAAATAATTTTATAATAATAATAATAATAATAATAATAATAATCATAATAATAATAATTAATCTATAATAATAATAATAATAATAATTAATAATAATAATAATAATAATAATAATAATAATAATAATAATCAATAATTAATAATATTAATAAAAAAATAAATAATAAAAATAAATAATAAAATAATAAAAAAAAATAATATAAATAATAATAATAATAAATAAAAATAAATAAATAAAAATATTGCGAATAGAAACGAACCGACCGTTTTCAGTAAAAGCAATTCAGCGTTATCACGGAAACACGTGTCCTTTATCAAGCTAACGCTGATAAGGACACTACATATCGCTCGCTATTCCTTAAGTTGCCGCTCAAACTGTAGACAATACTACTTATTATAATATATCTTATATATATTATATATATATATTTTATATATATATATATATATATAAATGATTATATTGTTTATTTATGATATGTAATATATATATATATATATATAGATATATATATATATATACTATTATAGTATATTAAATGGTTTATACATATATAGTATATAACCGTGGTTTATATTTCAAATAATTCATCAGTAACTAGAAAACCCTATTAACAGACTACACGAAAATAAAATTATCATTTTATTAATCAGAGACATTTTTACCGCGGAAATTAAAAAACAAATAAAAAAAAATAACCGCTGTTTTAAAAAATTAAAAATTGTTAAAAATGGTTGAAAATATTACAGTTTTTTGACAATTCGAAGATGCCCTCACTACGACTGGAGGACGGAAAGGCAAATGTTGAATTTCTTTTTTTTTAAAAAGGGGAATATACCACGGGTAAACAAGAACGATGGAAGAGTCGGGGTTTCTCGTGCCTTAACCGGGGGACGACGGGGGGGACTTCGCCCCCTCTGTCCCTCCGTCGCTCGAACCCCCTAAAAAGGAGTTTACAATTTTTAGATAATATCTTTCTCCAAAACGGTTTTGGCTCATTTTTGTGCTCTCGAGACAACAGGCAGTTTCTCAGTCAATCAGAGCTATGCACTCATTTCAAGTCTATAGGGATATTACTAAAATTTAAGAAGTTATTACATAAATATTAATAAAATATTTTTTTTTTTCAAGTTTCCTCGATGAAATTATTCCTGAAATCAAAAATGTTATTTTTCCTCTGTAGATGTTATTGTTTTCTAGTTACATGCCTGAATTCTTCGGGATGTGCCTGTGCAATATTATTATTATATTGCTACTATATATATATATTATATAGTATATTATATTATTATCATTGTTATTATCCTATATATTAGTATATTATATATATATTATTATGTTTATTTATATTTATTTTTTGTATGTGTTTTTGTATATTATTATATATAATATATGTATTTATAATTATTATATATTATTAATATTACTATATATATAATTGTTCATATGATTAATTTTCAAGTAGAGGAGTGGGGAGTCGGTTAGTCGGTAGTCGGATCTTGACGGTATTATGTTTTTCAAATAGGGTGGAGTCGGGAGTCGGAGTCGGAGTCCCGGTAATATTCAAGAGGTCGGAAAGTCTGGTGGATATTTTTCAAAGATGGGTGGAGTTCGGAGTCGGTAGTCGGAAAATTTGAACCGGACTCCACAACCCATGCCTCACATATTACATCGTTCCACACTAACCATAACCATTGATATTAACATAATACATTTGACCCTCCTCCGCTTTTCATACATTCAAATAGATTTACACAAAGAAAACTACAGAATCTAGTCTAACATTTATCTTACAATAATTAATATATACTTGGACAAAAAGTCGAAATCAATATTAATCCCACTCTTAAAAACATTATGAAACAAATTTTCTAAAAAATATTAAATCTAAAATTATAAATTACTCTTTAAATTCCTTATTGTTAATATATAATTGAATTGTTCTAATTTTACTCTTCCAAAAACTGCACCTGATGAGGGTTCAGAAAGGATGAAGCGAAAACTTGTTGTTCTGTAGACTTATTAATAAGATTTTTTTTTTTGAATGGTATCTGATACTTTCTAAAATATTTACAAGAATTACTCACAAAAAGTTTCTACTAAAAGTATATTGATACCCCTATAGTATATATATATATAATATATATTATATATATAGTTTATTTTGTATATATATATATATATTATATATGATATATATATATATATATATATATATATATATATTATATAACTAAAAAATAGTATATTATATATTATATATATTTAATAGTATATATTTATATAATTATTATTATATATATATTATATATATATATATATATATATTATATATAATATGTGATATATATTATATATAGTATATTTATTATATATATTATAGTTATTTATAGTTATTATATATATTTATTTATTATAATATATCACTTTCCACAATTT
>JABUQX010061955.1:7500-15000 GCA_015478945.1 Trachelipus rathkii
CATTCTCTCTCGTTAAATCTCTCACCCTCTCAATTAGTATTCTCTTTATACACTTTCCTACTAAATTCAAAAGACATAATAACCTCTATATTATTCCACACTCCATCCTTCCTTTCCTTATACAGGGGAAACAATCAACCATCCTCAATCCTGTGGAACTTCCTCTCTCCAACATAATTGATAACCTATAAGACATTCTCCACACTGCTTCCCATCTGTAACATGTTCCATACTCAAATCTAGACTGTGGACTTTCCTTTTTTTCCTTTAGTTAACGCCCTAATAATTTCTTCCATTTGTATTTCCATATCCCCTTCCCGCCCCACTTCCCCCATCTCCTTTGTACAATCCTCCCTCATCTCTCCACCTCAGATTCATTCATAATCTTAAAAGTATTCCCCACCTTTTCTCACCTATCCTCCCCTCTATCATTCCCCTTCCCCTCCTTAACCCTCTGTCCCTAACCCTCATCTTCTTCCTTTTTCTATTTACTTCTTTCCCAGAATATCTGCTCCTGATTTCAAAATTTTCTGCCATTTCTAAACCATCATTAATTTCATTTCTCATTCGCCTCTCCACCGCCTCTTTGCTTCCATCTAACCTGCTATATTTCCTCCATACTCTCCCTTCTCCTATTCCCAACCATTTCAATAGAGTCTTTTTCTTTTTCACGCAACTCTTTCACTCCTACTCCACCATTCACTCCTTTCTTTCTTAAACTTGCTCCACCATATTTTTACTCCACATATCCTTCTGGCCTCTTCACAAATTGTCTCTTTAAATCTCTTCCACTCCTCCTCCACTTCCCTAATTTCCGTCCCTCTCACGTCCCTCCACCTATCCTCCATACCCCTCCTAAACTCCCTCTTACACATTGTCTCATCTAATTTTTCCACCTTTATGACTTCTATTCTCCTCTTTTTTTCTCTTTCTCTAACCGTTACCTCTTCCCCCACCCTTAACCTAGCAACCACCAAATAGTGATCAGATAACCCCCTACCTGCCCCTCTGAATACATTTACATCTAGTAATCTGCCTCTATCCTTTCTATTTATACACACATAATCCAATATCGCCCTCCCCCCCCGTTATCTCACTCTTCCATGTATACTTATGATTTTCACTTTTCTTGAACCAAGTATTCCCAACTATCATTCTTCTATCAACACACAACTCTAACAGACTTTCTCCATTATCATTCCTTTCCCCTACCCCAAATGGACCTATAATTCTCCCCATCTCCTCTCTTCCCACTCCTGCATTCAAATCTCCTAATAAACAAATTTTATCATTTACCCCGAAACTTTCCCAACATTCATTCAACTCACTCCAAAATCTTCTCTCTCCTCCTCCCTCGCTCCATTTACTGGTGCATACGCGCATATAAAAACCCACATTTCCCCCCAAATTTCATTTTAACCCACATTATTCTCGAACTCACCTATTTGCACATTTTTACCTTATCCCACAACTCTTTTCTCATAACTATTCCTACCCCTTCCCTCGCCCTCACTCTCTCGTTCACCCCCGAAATCATACCCTTAAATTTTCCAAAGTCCATCTCCTTCTATCCTTTCAGCTTTGTTTCTGTCAACCCTAGCACATCCAACCTTTTTTCTTCGAACATTAACCCCACTTCTTCCCTTTTCAGATCCTCATTTATCCCTCTCACATTCATACACCCAATCTATATCTAATCTCGTTTTACCATCCTATCATCTTTACTCCCTGACCCTCTTATTCACCACTCTACTTTCTTCTATTCCCACACTTGATTAGGCTGCACGCTTACCGGGATCCCACAACCTGAGGCACTTCCCAATACCTCAAGCTCCAAACCCCGCTCAAACAACCACACCCTAAAAAAAATACCCTAAATCTATATTCTATAACTAATTCACACTATATCTATAAAACTTAAATTAAAACTTATGTTATTGTTTACGGAATTTATACCTTGGTGTATTCTCTTCCTACTGTTGAAGACACTCCTCTTCTTCTCAGAGTTCGATATTGATTACCGATTTATAAGTTCCCTGATTAATCTCTTCCTTCTGTATTAAGATCCTTGATGTAATCTATTCCTATAGTAAAATCAAAAGGATCCTTGATGTAATCTCCTTCTGTCTTGAAGATACTCTTCTTAGAGTTCCTTTGCTTTTTCTACACTTTATTCTTTCTTGCTTGATATACTTTCCTTGATGGAATACCCTCTAACTATCTTTAAGACACTCTTTTCATTCACAGAGTTCCCTGTTTTTTCTACTAACTACTTTATTCTATCCTGATGTTGATTTTTCTTCGCAACACTAATATTTAATTTTATTTGAATTACTTCTATTTCCTTTACTAAGTTGCACTTGAAAACCTTGAGGTGATCTTTTTCAAGTAAAGACAAAGTAGGAAACCTCAGTAAATTTATTCTTTCCTGATGATGATTTTTTCGCAACACTTGTACTTAAATTTTATTTAGAATTACTTCTATTTCCTTTATTAAGTTGCACTTGAAATCCTTGGATCCTTGAATATTCTTCTTCAAGTAAAACAAGGCAAGAAACCTCAACAAAATCTAAGAGTCCAAAAGCACATATACTGGTAATTATGCCACTTCACAATTTATTTATTTATCAATCAAAATTCACTTATTATATGTTCAATATTAAAATCATAAAATAATTATTTTTCTCATTTTGTGAAAAAATTTCCAATTCGTTAAAAACTTGAATCTTTTTGAAGAGAACTTTATTTTTCATAAATTCTTTTTCTTCTTCACTTTCGCGATGATTCCCAACTGTTTTCTTTCTGTTTCTTCTGTTTTTAACACGTTTTTATCCAACGGTATCGGAATATATATATATATATAATATATATAAGTATAATTATAATATTTATATATATATTATATATTATATATATATATATATAATATATATCTATATATATAGTATATATTATTATTAATATATATTATATATATATATAATATATAAATATATATATATATATATATATATATATATTTATATATATATATTAGTGATGGGACGATTATGAAATTTTTGCCGATGACGAATGACGATGAGATAATTGAAAAAAACTATGTTAAAAATTTTCTCTCTCTCTCTCTATATATATATATTATATATATATATATATATATATATATATATATATATATTATATTATATATAAATATATATATATATATATATATACTATATATATATATTATATATATTATATATATATTATATTTATTATATATATAAGCGCTGTAGACAGGAGGGTCAGGGGGTTCAACCTCCCGAAATTATTTTAGGGTTCAAAATTTTTGATTCCTTAAGTCTCAATAATAATAATAATAATAATAATAATATAAATAATATAATAATAATATAATATAATAATAATAATAATAAATAATAATAATAATAATAATAATAATAATATAATAATAATAATAATAATAATAATAATAATAGTTAATCAATGAAAATGAAGAAATTATTAATGGAAATGAGGAGACATTTTGTGGTCGTAAACGATTTTTAGGTCAAGGTGCTTGTTCCTTAACATGTATACAATATTTAGACTAGGATTTAAATGTAAGGTTCTCACCAAGTTCCGCAGATGAAAAGACAAAATTGGCTACTTCAGTAGGAATAATGATGGATGTATTAAGATTAAAAGATAAGGAGGGGAGCTGTAATCGTTAGATGGGATGAGCAGCGTTTCTTTCCTTTTTTCATCTAAATTTTTCTTTTCTCATCTCTTCCTTCTAAAACTAATCTTTCTTTTCCTCATATCCATGTTCGATCGTGCCTTATTCTCGTGGTATTCAGGCTAGAAGACAGTGCCTATCGAGATCGGGTGTGGAAAAATTGCTCGTTTCTCTATCATCTCGCTAATTTTCATTCAGCTAGAAGTATCGTTTGCAGGGATACTCTTCGACGAGCCAAAGCTGACTTTCATCAAAGGAAAGTGCGCTAAACTCCTTGGTTCTACAAATCTTTCATCTCTAGCAACTTCTGTATATCTGCCCTCCTCTTATTAGATCTGATCATTGTGTTGCTAATTCTACTGAAAAGGCTAATCTCTTCGGCCCTCGCTCAACTATAATTCTCTATGTCTCAATACTAAGCCTTCCCCCTCCCTTAGTGTTGGAAGCTCTCACATGTCCAATCTAATTCCCGAAAAAAGGAAGCGCTCTGATCCTTTCTTAATATCACCTGTAGCCTTCACTTAGTATTCTATCTAAGATCTTTTGAAAATCCTTCTCAACTCACTTCTTAGATCATCTGGAAACTCACTCCGATCGGCCAGTAACGCGCTCTCGTTGCCGAAAGTCTACTGGATATACATTCCTATCTAACCGATTTATGGTTTTCGCTCTTTGGAACTACGGGGAGACTTGGGTGTTGGCGCTTAACATATCCAAAGCATTTGACCGAGTTTGGCACGCGTCGCTGCTCTCCAAGCTCCCCTCCTTTGGGTTCTCTCCTTCCTTTGCTTACTTATCTAGCTTTCTTGTCAAATCGATCATATGGCTGTTGTTAATGGGGCGACTTTTATTCTTTTTGTCAATTAGTGGTGTTCCTCTCGGGTTCATGTCTTCTCCTATTTATTCTACTTTTCATTAAATGATCTTCTCACCTTCACCTCTAAACTCTATCCACTCGTATTCCATGACTGCTTCATTCTTTAAGGCTCAGAGTTCTCAACCTATTTTCGTCTACCGCCACTTGAAAATAAATTATTTTTCAGCGCCCCAAATTTTTTTTACTTTCCAACACTTAAAAACGCATCAAATGACATTCATTATTTTTTAATTAATTTAATTATAGCGTGCTATATTGTCTGGTCTGGAGTTTAAACTTACATTCTAAACGAGACTTTTTTACCAGTGAGAGCAATTAAAACGCAACTTTGTAATATTAAGAATATCTTTTATTCAAATTAAAACAAACATAATCAATTTTAATTTTAAACAAACATAATCAATTTTAATTTTAAAACTAATCTAATGTGAAGGATGAATCTGATGATTTTTAACAAGTTTGTTGATATCAGGCTCGAATTTACTCAAAAACAGCCGCAAGTTGCCACGTTCGGTAACATGCAAACGATTTCTCTTATATATTATAATATATATATATAATATATATATTATTAATATATTTATATATATATTATTATATATATATATATATATATATATATATTATATATATATAATAAATTATAATATATATATATTATTACATTCATTTATATATAATATATATATATATATATACCTATAATATATATATATATATATATATATATATATATTATATAATATCTATAAGTACACATGTCTACACTTTAAACACCTATATCATCTTGTACTATGTGGGACGATTATGAAAATTTTTGCCTGAATGGACGATGAGATGACGAACATAGTAATTTTGACGCATGACGATCCGATTGCCGATGACGTTGAGTTTATTTTCAAAAATATATCTACATATTTCTCTCTCTCTCTCTCTCTCTCTAGTTATTATATATATATATATATATATATATATAATATATATATATAATATATTATTTATATATATATATATTATATATATATATATATATATATATATAATAAAGGGCTATAGACAGTGGGGGTCAGGGGTTCAACCCCCCAAAATTATTTAAGCGATCAAATTTTTGATTCCTTAGGTCTCTTAATAATAATGAATAATAGATAATAATATAATATTAAATAAATAATAATAATAATATATAATATAATAATAATAATAATATATAATAATAATAATAATAATAATAATATAATCATAATAATCATAATAATATAATAATAATATATAATATAATTAATAATAATAAATAATAATAATAATATAAATAATAATGAAATAATATCATAATAATAATATAATAATAATAATAATATGATAATAATAATAAAATAATAATAATAATAATAATCATGATAATAATAATAATAATAATAAAATAATAATATAATAATTAATAATAATAATAATAATAAATAATAATAATAATTATATAATTAATGAATATGAAAGTATTTAATCAATGGAAATGAGAAGAATGTTTGTGTGTCGTAACGTATTTCTTAGGTCATGGTTGTTCTTCAATATATGTTATATAAATATTAACCATTGACTTAATGAAGGTTCCAAAGTTTTGTTCGATGATAGCATTGGCTACCTCAGTTAGTGTAATTTAAATGATGGTGTATAAATATTTAAAAGATAAGTTAGGGGTGTAATGTTGATGGACTTAGCAGTTCATTCTTCTTCAACTAAGATCTTTTCTCCTCTATTATAGCATGGTTTGATCGTGCTTTTCTCTGGCCATTTCAGCTAGAGACAGTGGTATGGGGGTGGGAAATAATCCTTTCGTATTTTCTATATCTCTCGCTAATTTTTTCATTCAGCTTATATGATCGTTGCAGGGGTACTCTCGTATCGAGAAAAGCTCGGGCCTTTCATCAAACGAAAGTGGTAGCTTAAATTTTCCTTGGGTTTCCTACTGACAATCTTTTCTGGACTCGTTTGCCATAAACATTCTAGAACTCTGTAATCTCTCCTTTCTCTCTGATGGTTTCTGTTGTTATTTCTCCAACTGAAAAGGCCAATTCATCGGCGCTCATTTTCCACTAACTTTCATATCTAAGATTCTGGCATTTCTTTCCTCTCCTTCTCCTCAGGTGTTCTTTTTATGTCTTTGGCATGTGATTACATTTTGATCGGGTGCATAGGCCTGAAATCTTATTGATATGTGATATGGAAGATCGGTGGCTCCAGATGCATTCTCCAAGTTTTTGAGGGAGTTGTGCTTACATTGCTGCATTATCCGCCCCTCGCTCACTATACTCCCTATGTTCAATACTTGCATTTTCCCTCAGTGTTGGAGCTCGCATCATGTCCAACCTATTCCGAAAACAGGAAGCCGCTCTGATCCTTCTAATTATCTCGCCCTATAGCTCTCATTTGTATTTTCTCAGGATCTTTGAAAACCCTTATTCTGAACTCTCAATTCTAATATCTTGGAACTCATTCCTTTCTTTCGATTATGCCATTACGTTTCAGCGCTCTCGAGGTTCTTCGGCATATTTACTTCTATTAACCGACTTTATTGGTTTCAGTTCTCTTAGGAATCTACGGGGTATGATTGCGTGGTGGCGCTTGAATTATCCAAAGAATTTAATCCTGGTGTATGGATCGTTCACTGCTCTCAGCTCTCCTCCTTGGTTTCTCTTTCTCTTTGTTAATATGTCTAAGCTTTCTCAATCTCTAAATATGGCTGTTGTTGATGGGCGACTTCTTCTTCTTTTTTCTGTCAATAGTGTGTTCCCGGGTTCTGTCTTATCTCCTACTTTATTCCTACTTTTTCATTAATGATCTTACTCACCTGGCACATCTCTCTACCATCATATACCGATGATCGACCCCTATCATTTTCACTATT
>JABUQX010061955.1:37500-40000 GCA_015478945.1 Trachelipus rathkii
GAAGATACCATTAGGCGGAGATCAGCGGGCACGAGGCGATAATGGGGAGGGCTGAAGAAAGACAGTTGAAGGCAGAAAGATGAGAGGAAGCTTGGGTGAAGTCTATATTGAGATAAGATGGATGATAGTTGGTGGTGGGGACGTCTCAGGAGGAATACAAGCGGAAGGCGGCCGGAAAGAGATGGGGTGGGACCGGAAGAAGCGGACCAAGGAAGACCCTGGAAGAGATGGGAAAGATCGGTGGAGGACGTCGTGAGAAGACATGGATTGCCGTCAATGCAGGAGCTGAGGGAAGATGGAGTTTTGGAAGATAGAGGAAGATTCAGAAGAGTGCTGGCCCCGCTGACAGGGTCTTGACCCTTCCTGGGAGCGGTTGTAAAGTTGTAAAGTAATAATATTATATGTATATATATATATATGTATATATATCATATATATATATATATATAATATATGTATATATATATATATATAAATATATATGTATGTATATATGTGTATCTCATATATATATATATATATATGAAAACCTTTACCGATGCGTGCAATGGTATTAATGGCCATTTCACGATAGATTTTCACACTGCTGGGACGAACTGGACCCTAGCAGATGTACGCGTATGTGTTTGACCACTACGCGCGGTGGACTAAGTGAAGTACGAAGAATTGTTCCTGTGATTGAATATATCCAACCCACACAACAAGACCACCACTCCACCGGCATCTTTTTGGTGCTCCGGGACGGCGATCGGCAGGGTGCCGCTGCTGGTGAAAATCGCGCTGATCCCGGGGAGCTGCCAGTGTATCGCGACATGGCTTCGCTGTAATCCATAGTGATCTTAATGAGTGTAATGTGACCCTGCAATTGATACTCACCTCTTGGGACGATTACAGACCTAACCGATTTTGCCTAATTTGACGCTGGCGCCGAAGGTGACGTGTGGATGGTGGGTGATGGTGGTTTATATGTGCGATGGGGTTGATCATCATTTACAGGAACAATTCTCGTACTTCACTTTTTAGTCCATCGTGGCGTGAGTGGTTCGACCTGCCGCAACATCTGGCACAGTTGAGTTACGTCCCAACATTAATAAATTACTGGCAGGAAGTCGTATGGTACCTGCCACATGGGTCCTGGCTGTGTCATACCCTTTTGTGCAGTCCCCGTGGGCTATTACACAAGCCTGTGCTGGCTGCCTGTTGACTGCGCCAGTGTGGACAGGTGAAGTGCATTGTTTCTGTTATTATTGAGTTGTCTGTTTACCACAGGGCAGTACTGTGCCGCCACTGATCCATGTGGCATCAGTGATCAGCTGAGTACACGTACATCTGGAGGTCCAGACAATCCCATTCGTCGTGAAAACACCAATAGGGGTTCATTATTGAAGACTATATATATATATATATATATAATATATATAGCATAATATATATATATATATATATATATATATCCATATAATTTACAGAAAGTAGTTAATCAGTGTTTGGAAGCAAGGGAATAAAGCTAATAAGATGCTGGGCATAATAAATCTCCATGTTGTTTAAAAGAGCAAGGAAGTTATAAGTAAACTAATTGTATAATAGCTATGTTATGCCAGTATTAGAGTATTGTGCACAATTTTGTGCCGCTTATTTAAAAACTTGATCATGCTGGAGAGAGTGCAGCATAGGCCAACAGGATGATTTCTGCGGTTTTAAGGGTAAAGGCTGCGGGGAGGCTGGAAGGAGTTAAGAATGAGCTTTGTAGAGACGAGTTCTCACAGAAGGGACATGGTACAAGTCTGCGAATATTTACATCTACTTGATAATGGGAATGACCAGTTCTTCATAATGAAGCAAAGAATACCAGTAAAGATCGGGGGCTTAGTAAGGATTAAAAAGAAAGCATGCCATCATGATATAAGAAAGAATTCATTCAGTAATAGGGCTGTTAAATTTTGGAGTGGTTTGCCACATGAGGTTGTTGAGTTCGACTCGATTGCAACATTTAAGAAAGGATTGGAAAGGTATACGGATGGTTTGGGTATCATATATTATATTTTGATTAAGCCAAATTGTCGGGTTCTAGTTATAGTAGTTATTAAGGTTAAACTGCATGTTACTATAAAGTTATTAAAGCTTGTAGTAGAGTTAGCTTGTACTTTAGCTATAGTTTTTTTTTCTTTCAGTTGTAGACTTTGTGTGTACTATGTAAGTTATTGACAAACTATAGGGTGCTTTGTGGATTTGCATCAGTATGTTTTAGACTTTGTGTATACTATTTAAGTTATTTACAAGCCCTAAGGTGCTTTTTGGATTTGCATGAACATGATGTATAGTGATTGATTCTATTGGCTTGGCTGGAACAGTTTCGATAGGCCCATGTGACTTTTTACTGCCTTTTTATTTCTAATGTTCTAATATACATTCGATAATGGAATTTAATAATGGAATCTATTTATTATCTTCTAGTCAATAAAATTTAAAGATACATTCTTTAATTTTCAGTTTTCATGAT
>JABUQX010061955.1:57500-64841 GCA_015478945.1 Trachelipus rathkii
GTATTTATGAATCAACTTTGAAAAACGTCTTGACTTTCCGTAAAGGTAGCCTCAG
Organism: Trachelipus rathkii; assembly: GCA_015478945.1. Taxonomy (NCBI): domain Eukaryota; kingdom Metazoa; phylum Arthropoda; class Malacostraca; order Isopoda; family Trachelipodidae; genus Trachelipus; species Trachelipus rathkii. The sequence continues at coordinate 57,556 of JABUQX010061955.1, forward strand.
ATAAGCATTCCTCCACTGCATAAGAATCTTAAAAAAAAATTGCTATTTATAAACCACCCTTTCCTTTATTCGGGATTTACTTATCGAAGACAGTTTTCAAGGAAAAACGTCATCATATTTCATGACGTCAGAGACCAATAACCAATGAACACAAAGTAAATGAAACTAGGACAAAATAAAAGTATATTATATATTAATTTTATGTATGTAAATTTATAGAAATATTAAAAAGAAAAAAAAATTAATGAAATAATCTAAACGCGTTTAAAAATACTATGAGAATTGAAGATGTGTTGCTTCACATTTATTAGTTCCAGTTGCTTTGATCGGCATAGCCGTAGGCTGAACGTAGCCTAGCTACGAAATTATGATAAATTATAAAAATATCATCTGCTCCTTACACTAAAGTTAGGACCCGGTCGAAAGTTGCACGCTGCCTATTTCTCTGGTGTGAGCCTAATTATGTGGTTTTTGGGTATTTTCTTACACAAAAGTATATATTTGACAAAATCATTTACATAATAAATGCCAACAAATGAAATAAATTAAATAATAATAGCGACAAATTGTACAATAAAAAAAACAAGATGGCTGCCGCTCGGAAAACAAAATCTTAACAGAGTTCAAGGTTGGTTCATAGCTACCTTGACTAAGGAAGAGATTTCGCCAAGTATTTTGCGACGTCAAGGATTCCTTACATAAAAAATTTCTCAAGGATCGTTCATAAATTCGAATTTACGTTAAGGAAGGATTCTGAAGGGACACTTGACGAAAGGAAGAGAAAAGGCCGGTATATAAATACGGCCCTAAGTCTTGAGTGTGCTGTTGTCCTGCACGAGGATATGTTATTACCTGTTTTAATGTATTGTAGTAAAACTATCATATTTATTAAGAGGTACAGACCTAAAGTGAAAAGTTTACAAATGGAAAATCTTAATGGCAGTTGAAAAGAGAAACCAACAAATTACCTTGGCCAAACATTATTCCCCCTACGGGCCACCATTTTAACAAAAATTTTAATATTTATTTTGATTTTGATTCATAAAAAGAAAGGGATGAATAATGCTAATGAAGTTAAATAAAAAATAATGCTTTAACAAAAAAAAAGCCTTACCTTTTAAACTTCTGTGTAAGTTTATATGACCATGATTAGGTAACTTGGAGTCAGTTTAAGTTTTTGTGCTAGCTGAATTATAGTAAACAATGAAGGTTAGGGCCCTAACTATGCAGACCGTTCTTCACGTACAATTTACCACTTAAGCACAAGATGTAATTTTTAAAGTTTCCAACAAACGGATCAAAAAGATGAGGACAACTTTTTCTCATGACTTCCAGTCGCAGACTTGCCATTTTGGATGGTTTATTCTGTCACTGACTTAACTTTTTTAATTTTTTGTCATGATTATGGACTTTGGTCAACTAAAACAAGACTCCCTTTTTAATCAAAGCATCATTTTTAGAAAAGTTAGAAAAGTAATAGTTTTAATTTATTCAAATTTGTAAATTTAATTAGTTAATTTATTTGGCCAAAATAAAGTTTGATTTTGTTACATTTAAGAAAATTTAAACATTTACGGACATTATGAAAATTTTCCAACATTCCCAGAGATAAAGAATTTTTTTTTTTTTTTTTTATTTTTTATTAAACCTAAGAAACATTTACTACTACTACTGTTCAGCTAGAGTAACCTTTTTTTTACTCTTCTCCAGCAAATTAACCTATAATACTTAAATCTAAATAAGATCTGCCTTAATGAGCCTTTTTATTTGCTCATCTTGTTTTTTAGCAGATAACCTTTTTGGTCTAGAATCAGTCTTTTCAGGAGAACTATTTACATTTGTCTGGTTAGGTAAAAGGTCTTTGTCAGGAATGTCGTTATTATGAGGAATTTCTAGAGGATATAGATTATAAACATGTCTCTTTGATTGGCTTCCAGAACCAGTTTCCACTGTAACATGCCTAATAATACCCTCATCATCAGGATGCAAATTCACTATCCTAGCCATTTTCCAAAAGAACTTTGGAGTTTTAGCTGCCTCATTTAAGAGACTAAGATCACTAATTTTAGGTACTATACTTGAACCTATGAGTTTATGTTGTTTTTTCTCAAGTTCTCTTAAACCTAAAAGATACTCTTCTCTCCATTTTTTCTTTATTAATTCTACCTGACTGGTTAATGTCTTAAAATTTTTAATAATTAATTTCTTTTCATTACCTTCAAAGGTGGGATCTAACTTTTCACCCATATCAGTGGATGAAATTTCATTGTCAGGCATAGTTAAAAAATTATATTTAATTATATCCTGTCCAAATACTAATTTGAAAGGAGTTATTACTTCATAGGAGGGATCTTCATTAGAGCTAACATAAGTAAGAGGCCTTGAATTTATAGTGTGCATAATTTCTTTTACTAAGGTGGTGATATTAGATTCTAAAATTAATTTACCTTTCAAGGAAGTATAGAGAGCCTTTTTGACCAAGCCCACTATACGCTCAACCACTCCCAAAGTTCTTGGGGAGTAACTACCAGTGAACTGCCAAGCAATACCATTCTCACCAAAATACTCCTTTGCCTTATCAGTTTCAAACCAATGGGTTAAGTATTTACTAGCTTTTTTAAAGGTTGATTGATTATCAGATATAAGTTTTTTTGGCTGAGAATATGTTAGTGATAAATGGTAAAGCTCTTTTAGAAAAGTATCTGTAGTCAAGTCATGACAAACATGGATACTTGTGAAACGTGTGTTACAACATGTAAAAAGTAACAGATAAACCTTTGATTTTTCATTTGAGTTTGTTTTAACCATAATAGGACCAGCATAATCTACTGCTGTGGTTTCAAAGGGATTTTTATACTCAAATTTTTCTTTAATTAAAGGACCTACTGAGGGAATATCATAGGCCTTACAATGATATTTTTTACAGATTACACAATTTTTTAACATCTTTCTAACAAGTTGTCTTATTTGGGGTATCCAAAATTCCTGCCTTAACATATTGCAAGTTGCTGATAGACCAGCATGATTAGACTTTTGGTGACATTCAAATGCTATTATTTTAGTAAAATGACTGTCCTTAGGAAGAAGCACAGGATACCTTGCAGAATATGGAATTGTACCTCCATATCTATATCTGCCCATGGTTCTTATTATACCTTGTTCATCCAAAAAGAGTTTTAAATCCTTTTGGAGATCTGGGAGATCATTAACAGGGCTACCTTCTTTGATTTTTTGCAGGAAATTTAATTCATTAGGGAAAAATTTACCTTGAATATACTTAATCCAATAATTTGAAGCTACTTTATTAAAACTACTGGGAATTTTAAGCAAAGTATCTATTCTCTGTTGAAGGGTTAAATTGGGTTTTGGATTAAATTTATGAGTCCTATAATATTTGAGATTATTTATAAATCTAAAGACATAACCTGTAATTCTTAATATTTTATTTCTATTTGAAAACCTTTCCACATTAAAAAGGGGTTCACTGGGTTCATTATTACCTGCAGTAGATGTTACTGCATTAATAACAGTTTGATTTTTTAAATCTACTACAATTGTTTTAGGCCATAGATCTTCAGACTTAATAAATGATGGACCATTTAAATAAAATGTTTTAAATTTTAAAAACCTTTTACTTGATAGTTCCCTAGTGAGCAAATCAGCAGGGTTTTCTACACCCGCAACATGACGTACCTCCACATTACATGGAAATTGTGCACTCTCCTTCTGAATTTCTAATACCCTATTTTTTATAAAAATAGATTGCATTTTTAGAGATTTTTGACCTATCCAATTAGCAGCTACCAGAGAATCCGTCCAAATAACTGTATCAAAAAACCTACCATGAGCCTCATAAGTTTCAATTAAATATTTAATTAGATTAATACCTAGACAAATGGCCAAAAGTTCTAATTGACAGATTGAATATTCTTTTGATTTAGGGTTTATTCTAGATTTTGCATAAATTAACCTAGACCATTTGTTTTTTACCAAGTAACAACTTACACCATACCCAATATGGCTGGCATCACAAAAAAAAAAAAGAAGCCTTATAGCTCATTTCAAAACCTTTTTAAAAGTTCAGGAAAGGCCATTCTGGGAAATGTTATGTTAGTTAATTTTAAAAGATCTTTACAATAGTAATGCCACTCTTTTAATAGGTTAGGTGAAACAATTTCATCCCAATCAAGATCTTGAGACACCAATTTCTGCATAAATACTTTAAGTTTAAAAGCTACTGGGGCTACAAACCCAAGGGGGTCATACAAACTTTGCACAGAGCTCAATATTTCTCTCCTAGTTTTGGCATTTTTATTTGGTTCAAAATTCTTTAATGAAAGTAAATCATTTTTTCTGTCCCATGAATAACCTAATAATTTAGTACTCAAAGGATTTTCAGATGATCCTATCCCTAGTTTATTAAACATTAATTCAGCTTCAGGACAGCTAGAAGCCCACTGATACAGATGAAACCCATAAGGTTCCATATATTCAATAGCTGAATCAAAATTATCTTTAATTTCATTTAAATTAACAGAAGGTAATACCAAATTATCCATATAAAACCTTTGTGCAAAATAATTACCCTTTTCTGTGCCTTTAGATTCCAAAAGAGTATGAATAGCCTCCTGAAGTAAAAAGGGACTACTTTTATTTCCAAAACACACCCTATTATATCTAAAGCATATTAAATTAGATTTTGACACTGGTTGATTAATGTCTTTTAACCATAATATTTTATGAGCTTCTCTATCAGAATTTTTTGCAAGATGTAACATTAAGAAAGCTTTCTCAATATCTGCAATTGTAATATATTTACCATGTCTGCTTAATATTAAAAGCCTGGCTATATGAGGAAGGAGGGAGGGACAATCTTCAATGGCATCATTCAAAGCTATATCTTTATCAAATTTTTTACCAGTGGGGTCAACTACAATTCTAATTTTAGTGGTTTCTACATTAGATCTTAAAACTGCAAAGTGGGGTAAAAAATAATCACTACTTATATTATTTTCATTTAAGGGCACTTGATAAAGAATTCCATCATTTATTTGTTGATCAAAGATTTCATCATATTTTTTAAGTAATTTATTATTTTTAAGCTTTGAAATTAAAGTTCTTAACCTACCATAAGAATACTCAAAATTTGGGGTTAAATTACTTTTATCATAACCTGACTTCCAAGGAATTTCCACTGATACCTCCTCCTCTTTTATTTTTACAGTCTCTAAAAAATTGGCAATAATCATTTGTTCTTTAGTAGAGTATTTTTGATCATTGTAAACACCCACATTTTCTAGACTACTAAATTGAGCAATATTCTCAGACATGTGCATCTCGTTAACCTTATCGTCTACAACCATTGACTCAGTAATTAAATTAATATTAGTACTTAAATTATTAGTTTTTAGGTAGTCAGATGCACATCCCTGTAATATCACTCCAAATTTGGAGTTGTATGCCATTGCATTACCAATTTTAATTATTTCTAAGTCTAAGTCTTTAATACTTGATGCACCTATTATTATTTGAAAATTATTAACAGTATTAGAAGAGTAGTCATCAGCTAAATTATATCCTTGCCATTGCAAAGATGTTTTTAAATTCAAAAGGCCATCAATTTCAAAACTTAAAGGAATTGTATCAACAACCATTGCATTTATTTGATTTGGGGAATTTTCAATATAAAATTTAGCAAGTTCAAAATATGATTTATTAGTTTGAGAAATAAAACTACTAATAGTTATAGCTTCATTAATTACTTTTGTGGATATACCTAATGCTTTCAGAGCACCAGTGGTTATAAAGTTATCTTGAGAGCAACTATCAACCATGCACCTAAATTTAACAAACTCTCCTAAATTATTCATTATGGGCAACATTAGAGAGGGAAGAATTGATTTTCCACCTACTTCACTTAAATGGCACCCTAGACTAGTTTTACTTTCATTTTTTGTATTACCTTTTACTACTTGTTCTTTAGTTTTACTTTTTTCATTCTTGTGGGGATTAGAATCTACTTTTTCAGAATTTAAACACAAAAAGAAAAGATGAGATCTCTTTTTACAAAATTTACAAGGATCTAAGGTAACTTTACATTTTTCTTCTGTATGGAATTTAGAAGTACACTTTTTACAATGACCTAGTTGTTTATTTCTCTCAAATTTAGCCTTATTACTAGGATAAGTACTACACCTTGAAATACTATGCCCTTTTTGGTTACATAACTTACACTCTAGATCAGCTATAGTTGCTACAACTGAACTTTTAGGTTTACGTTCTTCATAGAAATATTGAGAATTTTGATCAGGGGAATCATTAGACTTAGATATATTTTGTTTTTTAGAATGATCATCTGAATTAATGCACTTAACAGAACTAACTACAGAATTAATAGCTTTATTACTTTCTTGGTCACCCAGAGTCCTTGTTGCTTCTGCAACTGCCTTTTTAAACTCTTCAAAAGGCTGGTGCAATTTATACCCACAAGTTCTTAAATAATCTTGTAACTCTTTTGATAAGGAGTTAAAGTAAATATATAATTGTATATCTTCGATATTAATTTCATTATTTTTAAGTAAATTTATATTGGCATTCATATATGCCTGAAATTCATGTAAAGATTTATAACACTTATTAGCTTTGGGAGTACTTAAAAGATTTTTTATCAAAGAAAATTTAATTTGCCCAGGTGAAGCATAACATTCCTCGAGTTGTTCCCAAGCCTCATCATATGAGGTCTCGGACTCCTGTATGCAATTAATTTGAATTAAAGGATTACCTTTTAAGGATTGTTTAAGATACGCAAATTTTTGAATATTGCTAAAATTAGGTTTATCATAAATATTTCTAAAAGAAATTTCAAAATTTTTAAATTGTGATGGATTTCCATCAAAGGGAGTAATTTTCAGTTCTGGAACCTTTACACTTGAATACTGCATTAAGGGGATTTGAACTGAGCTATTATTTTGGACACCTGGACCCAACTGCTGAATTACTTTATTAATATAAGTAAAGTAGTAAGCATTTTTATCCTCAAGAGCTTCTAATCTTTCATCATTATATTCAGGACACTCTACAAAACTTATACTAATATTATCATTTAAAGTTTCTAATTCATCTCTAAATTTCTTTAATGTAAGGATTTCATTAGTCTTATCTTCTAATGATAATTCTTTAATTTTAGGAATTAATTTATTAATAGATTTAGTGGTAGAGCCCCTTTTAATGCCTCGACGTTTAACAAGATTGACAACTACCAAAAGTTGACTTGAGGGTTCAGTAGA
>JABUQX010061956.1:0-21237 GCA_015478945.1 Trachelipus rathkii
CGATATTAACTGGTCAGTTGCCTCGATTGTTTATTGTTTTCGCATTTATCGTGAAACAGCATAGCGTTTTCGTGCGCCGCTTCATATATATATATATATATATATATAAAGGCCAAACTAGACGGGGTTTCAATTAAGTTTGCCCCAGAGTATTTAGTGATCAAAGTACGTTGCTTAAATCTCTAATTTTAATTTATAATAATAATAATAATAATAATAATAATATATATATATAATAACTGTCATAAAAATCTAAAAATATTTATTAACCATTAATATAATGATAATAATAATAATATAATTATAATAATAATAATAATAAATAATAATAATAATAATAATAATAATAATAATAATAATAATAATAATAATAATAATAATAATAATAATAATAATAATAATAATAATAATAATAATAATAATAAATAATGGTAATAATAATATAATAATAATAATAAACATGTATAATAATAATAATAATTAATCAAAGAAAATTATAGAATATTACTAATGAAATGAGGGACATGTTTTGGTCGTAACGACTATGGAATAAGTGGCTGTTCCTTATATCGGTATAAATAGTTTAGACCAGAGCAAAATGTAGGTTTCAAGTTTGCAGATGATGCTAAAGTGGGTACCTCAGTATAATAATGATGGATGTATTAAGATTTAAAATGATCTTGATAACTTCTTGGGTGGGTAGATATGGCAACTAGTAATTTTAATAGTAAAAGGTGCCAAGGTTCTCCACTTAGTTACTCAAATACTACGATGTGGATTTGAATTGACTTGTATTGCAAGAAAAAGATTTAGATGTCCTTATAAGCAGCATTCTGAAAGTATAGCTAATCAGTGTATGGAAACAAAGGAATAAGCAAATAAGATTCTAGGTATCATCTAAATCACCAATGTCGTTTATGAGTAGAGTTATCGTGTAAACTATGGATAGCTATGTTTTGGCCCAGTATTGAAATCATGTTACAAGTTTGGGTCTCTTATTTAAGAAATGATATAGATATACTGAAGAGAGCACAACGTAGAACAACAAGGATGATTTCTGGGTTTGATGGTAAGGGCTATGATCAGAGATTGAAGGAGTTGGAGATATTTTTCTATAGAAGGCGATTTCTCATTCCTGCACAAAATATCTACATCTCCCATTAATACTGAGATTAATAAATTCTTTATACTGTACCACGGACAGGACACAGGGACACAATAAGAAAAATTATGAAGACATAACCTTGATATAAGAAAAGATTCATTCAGTATTAGGGTTGTTAATTTTTGGAATGGCTTCCCGTAGAAGGTTTTTGAGTGTGACTCAATTGGAACATTTAAAAAATGATTGGATAGGTATATGGATGGTTTGGGCGTTATATAGTATATTTCTACTAAGCCAAATTGGCAGGGTTTTTAGTTAGTTATTAAGGTAAAACTGAATGTTGTAACCACCAGTGTGACAATAAACTTATTAAAGCTTGTAGTGTGGTTGGCATGTACCTTAGCTATAGTTTTTGCTTTTGGTAGCAGTTGGCGTATATGTTATATTGGCTATTTTCCTTAGGATATTGACAAACCTTTGGGTGGGGTGCAGGTTGTACATGTTTCATGAACATGTGTTTGATAAATATTTAGTTGACTTCTTGCTGTGACTTCTTGCTGTCTCTTTATTTCCTAATCGCTAGCGGAGGGAATACTACGAAGTACGAACGCTGAAATAAATAGTCAATTTTGCTTGGTCAGCGATATTATGGTGCAGAATCAATGGAGAAATGTTTTAGAGGAGTTTGAGCTGTTGAAAATATCCAGCGGCGTTATATGCTCATTGCTGTTAACATTCATGTAAAGCACAACACATAAGAAACTTTATGGTGCAGCGAATGCAACTATGCACTATTGTAGATTGTCATGGCAGACTACTATTTTAATAGGAAAAAGTAGGAAAGATTTTCCCAGGAAAAAGTAGGAAATATTTTCCCAGAAATAAAATGGACAAAACTTACACAAATGGGCGAAACAAGGTTGGTGAAAAGCTTCGATGGATTATTACGATCTAGAGAAATTTTTAAATCATTTGATGAAGCTTTAGAGGACTTGAATGGATCAAGATATTAAACCTTCTTGAAAAAACTCAGCTCTTTTGGAGTCTGTAATCAAAAGCAAACTTGTTATAAGCTTATTTATGATTTCAGCTTTATTAACATACATTCTTCCATTATGTACTACTACATTTGCAGTCTCCATAATTAGTGGCAGCAACTGCTATTAATCACATTGAAAACGTAATGTTTGTTTTGAAAGATTCTCAAGCAAGCATCAATGAAATATTTTCAAACATTTTGGAAGTTGCAACAGAACTTCTACTTTCTGTTAATGAAGAAATAAAAATGTCTCATGTCTCATGTGAGAATCAATGCAAAATGAAAATAAATAAGGCTATTTCAATTCTTTTCTTGATGATTTTTTTAAACTAGTTACTTACTAATCTTTGTGAAGTCACTCATTCTATCGATATGTATTAAAAAATTTACCAATTTTGCAAATAATTTTGAGCTGTACAGTCACATTTTGGATTGTTAAGGATTTTAGCATTTACCTTACCCAAATCATGCACTCCAAAAAAAATATTTCCCTATTCTGAAAGGCTCAAAACATACATTTTCAATTCTGGAGGAGAAGAAAGCCTAACAGAACTGACTTTAATGGATGTTCATCATAGCTATACAATAAAAAGAGGAAGTTGAAGAGTTTTTATATATAAATGAAACGATATCTTTTTTTATTTTGAAATTGCTATTAATGTTAGATTATTTTATTTCCTTTTATTGAAGCAATATATATATATATATAACATATATATATCTATATATATATAACTCATATATACGCTATATATCTTATATATATATATATATATATAACATAACTTATATATATATATCATTTTTTTTTTTTTTATAGATACCACCACTCACGGGCAATGCCCTTTTCAAAAGGAAAAAAAATAAATAATATGAAAATGAATGATTACATAAAGAAAAACATTAAAATAAATGGAAGTAAACCCACCCTGTCCTGCCTACGCATTTCCCTCAGGTGGGCGCAGACGCGGGATTAAATAAATATTAAATACAGGAAAATAAAAAGAAGGCAAAAGTTTCCACAAAACAGATGTGTTTGGAAAGAAGGAGGTACCACAACAGTGATCCAGCAGGTCTCCAATATTCACACAATATTCATGAGGGAACAAGGCACCTCTTGTATTACGAGAGACGACACGTGAGTGGTGGAGGAATGGGGTCGAATATCTGACACGCCGTTGTAATACCTATAGAAAGAGATGGGGCACCGACGTCACGACACCAGAGAAGAGGGTCAGAGAGTCAGAAGTATGGGACGGTTTATAGCCTCACTTATTGCTTGCTTCAACTCTCTATCCAAGGAGGGTTGAACCAGATTTTTAAATCATTGGAACAATATTCCAAACGAAGGATGAATCAGACCTTTATATCAACTGGAACATCTGAGCAGAAGAAAAAGTCATAATCTGAACAGATTTAGCTTTTTGAGAACGACATTGCAGCAGTGTGATCATGAGGTCTCCAAAGACTGACTACTATTTATGTTTAGTCTAGAATGTTTTATCATTTTGGGTAAGACATAGAGCATCCAAGGGAATAGGATGCTTTTCTAGAGAGGAATTATGAGAGAAGTTAAGATATATATACATATATATATATATATATATATATATATATACTATATATATATATATATATATATATATATATATATATATATATATATATATATATATATACTATATATATATATGCTATATCTGCTAAGTTAACTTACCTCTACCGCATAATGACGGGCTTTTAACTTCAAATATCACAACCCTAAAATTGGTAAGTTATATTTGAGAAACAATAACTTTTCTGCTAGTTTCGCTGCGAACCTAGAACGTTTTTCATCAAAATTAAGACCAGCACCGCTAAAAAGGCGCTCGCTTGCAACACTTGAAGGGGGCAAGCAAGATATGTCCTTGCAAGCACAGCCATATTAGGATACTGTTTCATATGTTTTCCACCATTCAAAGTGGATTGTCCTCTACAGTATTACTTTCGATCTGAATACATTTTGAATGTTGAATTTCTGAATTCACAATTCCCTTCGTCATCACTACTAGAAGAAAGAATATTGCTCATGGCTTTGATAAAGTTATGTTTGTGGAAGTTGAAGGCTTATTTTTCTTAGGGAAGGTTTCTTCAGTTTTAGATTTAGGACTTTGAATGTCTCCGCATTTTTGTCCAATCGACATTATTATTTTTTCTACCACTAAAAAGTTTTGTTTTATATCTAGGGTCCAGTACTGTAGTTGTGGCATATAAATCGTTATTTTCCACAAAACCAAACCTCTTTGTAATTTCTTGCAAGAGAGTTTCTTTTATTTTCATTATTCCCTGCTCTTCATGTGATGAAAGTATTTTCCTTAGGGTTGTTATCACGGGAATAACATCAGATATAGATGAAGATATACCACTTATCTTATTTGTGATATCTTCAACATACTAATGCATTTTGCTAGCAAATCATTTTCTGTGGAGGTCATAGATTCGACTTTATTGGTTGAACTAGCGTACAAACAAAGAGACTCATTTAAATCTCTCATTGTTATCATCATTTGGAGAGTACTGTTCCAGCGGGTTCCAACATCGTGCAATACAGAGAGCTCTGAAGCATTTATTCGAGCATGTATTTTCTTTAACTCGCTTTGAGCCATTGTCGAATGGTTAAAATGACTGGCAACTGATCTACACTTTGATATGAGATCTGCGATTAACTTTTGGGAATATAACCCTTTTTTAGCAATTAGATCCAGTTGATGACTGACCCAGTAGATGTTTTTGACGTCGGAAAGAAATAAAGCTTTTTTTTATGTTCGCTCCAGCTTCCCTTATTACGCAGTGAATGTCAAAAGAACACAAATTCCACGTTGCCAGCATATGATCAAATACTTCACCCAAATACTCTCCTGTGTGATGCTCACTTAGTGGTTCGGCACTCAAAACGAAACTTTGACGTTTAAAATTTTCGTCAATACCATGGCATGTCAAAGACTGTTTGTTCCTAAACTGTTTATTTTGCTCATAACACTATCATACATTTTTCACAAATAATGTTTCTATAATATTTTGTTTGAAGTAAAGAAGAGCGTGGCTCACTCTTCATTAGAACGAAACAAAACCAAGATCTTCAACATGTGAAAGTGGAAGGTCGGTCCTAATACAATCATTATCGGATATTTTGTATCTACTTTTACAGTTTTTACATCGTGGCATTCCATATTTGTTTTTTTTCTCGAAACCACATTTCAAGAAGTTGCTTGCCTTGCTTTTGTAAGAGACGTTGGTGATGCCTCCGCTTTCGATTTTCCTTTTTTAACCCTTTTCACACATTCGGTTGAACTCTTCAATATGTTTAATTTTAGATGGGTTTCTGTTGACTTGATGTACGATAATTATGATGTAACTCTTCCCTTTTCGGGATAATTCATGCTCCAAAGCTTGCACTTATTTATCAGTCGGATATGACATCGAAAAAAATCCAGATCAAACTAGATGTATTTGCCATTATTATAATTATTCAAGTTTGAAATAGTGCGCATGCAGAATTTCACCGATAACCTTCACCACACTAAAGCAGTAAACAAACCGCTTATAAAAAAAAATAAGATTTAACCGAGGAAATGATAAATGTCCTATGAGGCAACTCTAGTATAAATGTGTGGCAACGATTTTACGGATAATATGTAAAAAATATATATTCGTTTTGTATTAGGATAAAAATAGCGATACGATAATAAAAATAGACGAAATATTCCGAATACGATACAATTCGAATATTCGTACATCTCTAATATATATACATATATATATATATAATATATTATATTATATATATATATTATATATATATATATATATATATATATATAATATATATAATATAATATATAATATTAATATATATATATATATATATATATATATAATATTATATATAATATATGTATATATAATATATATATATATATATATATATATATATATATAGGTATATATATATAAATATATATATTTTATATATATATATATTATATATATATATATAATATAATATATATAATATAATATATATAATATATATATATATATATATATATAGTATATATATATAATATATATAATATATATATATATATATATATAATATATATATATAATATATATATATATATATATATATATATTATATATATATATATATATATATATATATATATATATATATATATATATAGGGGCCAAACTATAACAATAGGCTCAACCACATATTTGAAAACTACGATATGTACAAGAAAACCAATAATGTATTTGGAAATCAGCGTATGAAATTAGTATGGGACTGTTGAAAAAAAAATAAAAAATAAATGTGATAAAATAAATATAAATACTAGGATGATCCACTTACATTTGGCACTAATTTAAAAACAAATACCAATAAATATAGCGTTTTCTTTCTATCAGTTCTAGATTTTAAGGTCTAACTTTAAAAAATCATGAATTTTTTTAATTTTTGTATAATAAAATTAAAAAATGTGTTTTAATATTTTCAAAAATTATTTCACCAGCATTTTTAATATTTTCATTTAAATTTTGCATACGCATAAATAAATTAATCTGTTTTCTGATTGGCTAAGATTTGTTGTCGCAGGAATAAAAATCAACATTTCGTACACTTTCTTCAAATTTAATATAATTTATATTTTTTTACTTAACATTTAAAAATCAAAATAAAAATAAACGTTTTTCCATTAACTACCATTTTATGACCATTCCCAAATTGTTATTTGTTTTCTGATACCTAGTTGTAGCTTTTCAAGAATACCTGGCGAGCCTAATGTAGTTAAGTTTTCACCACACACACACACACATGCCACAATATATATTATATAATATATATATATATAATTATATATATAATATATATATATGTATGTTTTTTTTTATATATTTTATAGATGTCACAACAAATATAGATCACAATGCCACTTTCATGTTTTTGGTTGTTTTGGAATGATGTTCCTCGATCTTCACTGACGGAAATTCAATACTGGATGAAAAGCCTCAGACCAACCATTCAATAAGAAAGAAATTTTAATTGTGGGTTATCATGAAATGATGAATTTGATAACAGTTAACCCATTTACCATGCAAGCTCTATGGAAGCATCACAGACCTATCGCTGCTTTGATACAATATAATGGAAAGATAAATTCAAGTCCTACTGGTTCTTGGTACATAAAGAAGAAATCCAAAGCACTATTGATGATGAATGCCGTTCTCCAATTAAATTTATTAAAAACAAAATAAATTTCACTTAAAGACAAGTTCACTAATTAATTACAAACGTTTAGTTATAATCCTTCATAAATTATACTGTTTAACATCTATTACAAGATTGACGTATCTTAAAGAAAGTTTATTAAAAATAAGTTATTCCATAAATCAAATAGTAAAAATATCAGAAGTACATTACATCCATTAACTAAACAGATTAACTTAAATGAAACATAATTTAAACTTAAATTGAACATAAGTTGGGTAAGAGTTAGCTGCAAAGAAGAGAAACATAAGACACCTTAGTAAATCTTAAATTACACAAAATTAAATTCATATATTTTCTCACTTTAACATATTTAAAAAAATAAACTAATATTTATACAAAACTCGGTCTTTTATAGACAATCAACTTAAAGTGAGTACAAGTAATATATTTATAATAAAAGTTAATGCGCAAAATAAAATTTTATCATCAAGTTTGTAAAAAAATAATGTATGAAATTAGATTTTAGTTTTACATAAAATAATTACATTTATTTATGTTGCATTCTAAATAATATTCTGGACATAAAAAGAACATATTTAGTTTTTTTTCATACAAAGTTATTTTAATTTTTATATATATATATATATATATATATATAATATATATATATATATATATATATATAAAATAAATAAATATATAAATATATATTATATATATATATATAGACATTAAATATATATATATATCGGGTGAATATTTTGACGCTGCTTTAGTTAGAAAAATTTGCCTTTATATTTTGAGAAATTTATTATGGTTGAGACTAAATTTGCCCATACTAAACAGATGATCTTAAAAAATTAAAATATTTTTACTCTTTTAAATAATATATATCATATAATATAGAATTATATTTATGCTGTTTATACTTCATAATTTCATATATCTTTTTGACTACAGAAATAGTTCAGCATCGTGCTGAATTTTAGTGAAATACAACAACTGCTTGCTTACTTGCTGGTTTTTCTCGTTCTTTTCTTTTTGTTGAAGCGTTGGGATAAAAAAAATGTCTAAAAGAGGTATTTTTTATTTGGATTTTAATCTTTATTTGTTATTATAATCATTATGTATTTAAAATTTTCATTCCTTCGATAAAAGAGTATATACACCTGTGAATTTCATCATAATCTTTTAATACATTAGAAATGAAAACTTGGGCCTAATCAAGCTTAGTGGAAACCTCGTTCTCGAACCTAATTTTAGTTTAGCAAGATGTTCGTTATGCTATAAAAAGAAAAAAAAGCTTTTCATTATTAAATCTATATTAAATCTTTCTTTTCTAAGAAAGAACCATGTCTTTGGTATTTATATATTTCCAACAAATTATTTCTACTCTGTAGAAACTATGAACACAAACTTAGGGTAAATGCATGGTACAAAGCCAAATGAATGGTGAAACGCTACTTTTGTACGTTAATAGTAGAGCAGAACAGCATCACCGAATTTTATAAGAATATGCGTAGATTAAAAAAAATTGTAATGTATAAAAAAAAAAAAAAATGACTGACATCTTTGGGGAAAAAGTTACAAACTAGTGTTTAGGAAAATTGTAGGATTTTCTGGTAGGTATGTAGCTAATGTGAGAAAGCATTACATAACTATTGTATTAAAACTATAAACTTTTAATATACAAAAATGGTATCAAAAAATTCTTTGAAGTTTTTTTTAAGCGATTGTCATACATTTTAAATGTATATCTTCAATAAAAATATAAAAAATAACGCTACCAAAAACATCATTTTTAGGTTTTATTTTGTTTGTGTGGGGATAAAGAATGACTGTCGAAATGTGTTTCAACTTATTGATACATCGATATTTATTATTTATCGATATTACAATTTTTTTTAACGATTTTATCACAGTATAAATATATACAGTATAAATATTTTTACTATGATCAAGGTTTGCTGATTTTATATTAAAAAATTGTATGTATTTAAAAGAGAAAAAAAATATTGCAAAACAATTTTTTACGAAATGTAAAAAAAAATTCTGTATTTTTTCACATATATATATTATATATATATATAATATATATATATATATATATATATATATATATATATATATATATATATATATATATATATATGACAAATTCTATTTATTAACCTTTTTTACGGTCGCTCTGAAAAAATAATAGTACAGGGTATGTCTATAGACCAGAAATAGATTTCTAGTTTAGGGATTGTATTTTTAGGTTATATATATATATATATTAATATTATATATATATATATATATATTATAATATATTATTATATATATATATAATATAGATATGTAGCTCAAACACGGAACAGTAGGGGGCTCGAGCCGACGGGAACAGAGGGGGGAGGTTTTCCATAGTCCATAGGGAGGGGCGGAGGAAACCCCGCGACAACCCCAAATACCAAAGAGAGGGGGTTCGGGAGAAAATAGTCCTACCCCTGTCGTTCCCCGGAAGGCCGAAGATACCTTGGGGGTATTCGTTAGTTAAAAAAAAAGGAACTAGCATTTATTGTACCAAATATGCTTTCCCATTCAAGATAGACTGAGACATTTCATTTTTTCCAAAAGTTGCAAAATCTGTTAAAATTTCTTTGACATTCTCTTTTTTTTCTAAAGCAAAATATTTTTTTTATGAAAAACTTAAAAAATGGTAATATCATAGTAATATACATATTATTATATTATTATATATAATATATATATATATATATATATATATATTATATTATAATATATATTCGAAGCATTTATTGAATTTTGGGCTGGTTTCAGAAATTGCCAAGAAAATATTTGAATTTTTTTTTAAATTAAACTACGTAGCGGTAAACTTTTGGTTATGCATCTAAAATCTGAATATATCGTTTAAAAAAAATACAAATTAATACGAAGTTTAATTATTTTATTAATCGATATATTAAATAATTGGGGAAAAATCGGAAACGTACATCGATAGTGTTATCCCTAAAAAAAAGCCAAAATTAGTTGACTTTTTTTTTTTCGGAGCTTTATTTTTTAATTTTTATTAATTTTTTAATATGTACGCTAATCGCTAAAAAAAACTTTAAAGAATTTTTTGACACCATTTTTGTAAATTAAAAGTTTATAGTTTTAATACAATAGTTGCGTAATGCTTTCTCACATTAGCAACATAATTACCGATTTTCTTATTCCAACTGACCAGAACTTAATTCTATTGCACTTAAAGGTGTAGGCTATTTTACTGATCACAAAGACTATAGCCAACAGAGGTAATAGTAGTCATGAGAGGGTGTCACCCGCCGATTTTTATGAAAATAACAGGATATACTCTAAAAAAAATAATGAAGAATAGTGAAAACTAAAATTGCCACACTTAAGGAAAAAAAGTTACAGCCTCAAAGTTGTTGAAGCCCCCATAGACCATTTTTGATCCATCAAGGTTAGGTCTCATTTCAGGCCCTAAAGTCCAGGTTATGATAAGTTTTGCTAGTTATGCACAGAAAATCTATGTATACTTAACAAATCTGATCATAACTTGAATTTGGATGACCCTAAAATAAACACGAGGCCCACTAATTTTTTTTTATATAAGAAAGCCTATGGGAAAATAATTACTAATTGCTCAAATTTTTTTATTCAAGAAAGCCTATGGGAAAATTTTAAAACTTTGAGAAGGCTGTAACTTTTTTCCTTAAAGACTGTTAAATTTTTATTTTTTTTTTTAGTTCATTTTTTTTATTTTATAAGAAATGATTTTTGTATTGATTTTTAAAGAAAAATATTTTTAATATTGAAAATCCTATGGAAACAGTTTAAACTTTTTATTTTCCCTAAAGAAGCTCCATTTTCATTTTCACTATTCATTATTTTTTTATAGTATATCCTGTGATTTTCATAAAAATCAGGGGGGGGGCATCCCTCAGCACTACTATAGCCTAACATAAATGTTATGAAACCCGTATCAAAAGCTACCTTTAAAAAATTTTGCATTTGAAATTTTGGTAATTGTTGCTAAGATGACAATGATTTATGTAGCTATTGTATTAAAACTAAAACTTTTAATTTTCAAAAATTGTCATTAAAAAAAATGAAGTTTTTTTAGCGATTCACTTATATTTTAAATAGCCTATATATTTTCACCAAAAATAAAAAATAACGCTACTAAAAACGTAACTTTTTTAGGCTTTTATTTTGTTCGTGTAGGGATGAAAACTTTGAAAAATGTGTACTCTGATTATCAATAGATCGATTTTGATATAATTTGGCTTTTAGATTTTTTTTTTTACACAATGTTAATATTTGATTATTGAGGTAGACAAAAATTTATATGATATATATATATATACTATATATATATTATATATAATATATATATATATATAACTATATATATATATATATATATATACTATATATATATATATATATTATATAATATATATAAATAATATATATAATATAATTTTAGGCACCAGTATTGCTGGGAGTGCAAAGTCTGCAATGCATTCATGTCATCATGCATTCCACCCCATGGTATTCATTAATTAAAAAAAAAGTGGATATGGTGTCTAATTACTCAATTTAATTTTTATATTGCAAATAGAATAGTTAATTATACATAACTTTGACACCTTAAAAATATATCATATAAAAAATACTATTTGGCAACTGAAGCCACAATGGACGCTGAACCCATATTCTTTTATATATATCTTATTAAATTTTAATCAACACGCAAAAAAAGAACTTTCCCTAAAGAGTAAAAAAAAAATTCAATTGAATACTTTCTGCCTTTGCCCCTAAAAATGTTTTATTTAAACTTTCTCACTTCATATACAGTACATTTAATAATTTTCATTAATGAGTATCTGTTAAGTAACTATTTAATCTTATATATATTATATATAGTGTTACTATACTATATAAATATATATAATACTATATATATATATAAATATATATATAATATATATATATATAAATTTTTGGGAGCATTATTTAATCTTTATTTTTATTGTCATATGTAAAACAATTTTTTTTACAAATTAACTACGTTCAGTATGTTAAATTCAGTCGTTAATAATCGATAAAAAATAAAAATAAAAAATATCTAAAGATAATTTTTAATATCAATATAGGCCTATAATTTATCAGGGGAAAAATAAGAAAATATTGATAGTGCTATCCCTAAAAAACGTCAAAATTAGCAGACTTTTTTTTTCTTCTGGAGTTTTAAATTTTTTATTTTTATTCAATATACAGTATAAATTTTAAATGAAAGTGAAACAAAAAAAAAACTACAATATTTTAATACCATTTTTATAAATATAAACTTTATAGTTTTTATACAATAGTTACGTAAATCATTGCCACCTTTTTTTAGATTTTAATACCATTTTTATAAATATAAACTTTATAGTTTTTATACAATAGTTACGTAAATCATTGCCACCTTAGCAACAGCTACCAAAAAATTATTTGTAATATTAGTGCAGAGGAGCTTCACCCCCGAATTTTATAAGAATCACAGGATTTACTCTAAAAAAAATAATGAAGAATAAAAAAACACAAATAGGGGAGTCTCTTTACGAAAAAATGTTACAGCCTCTCAAGGTTATTAAAACCCCCTAGGATTTTCTTATAAAAAATAATGAAGCATTATAAAAAACTGATTTAAGTCTTTAGGAAAAATGTTATAGCCTCCAAGTTAAAAAATTTTCCATAGGCTTATAAAAAAAAATTAGTGGGCCTCGTGCTCATTTTAGGGCCATCCTAGTTCAGGTTATAGGATTTGTTAAGTATATGTAGATTTTCTGTATACCTAACAAAACTTAACCTGAACAACAGGGCCTGAAATGAGATCTAACCTGGGTGGATCAAAAATGAAAAGTCTATGAGAGTTTTAACAACTTTGAGAGCCTGTAGCTTTTTTCTTAAAGAGACTGCCAAATTTGTTTTTATTTATTCTTTATTATTTTGTTTTAAGAGTATATCCTATGATTTTTATAAAAATTGGGAGTGAAGATCCTCCGCTTCTATTACCTTTTTTTTATATACAATTAAAAAATTAAGTAATGTTTACATTAATGGCCCCTACTTAGATTTTGGTAATAGTCAAGTTCAACAGATTCAAAAAAAAATTATATTTTTTTATAAAATCAATGTTTTGATATTACTATAAGCCATCTGCCAAATATTGTTTATAGAAAATTTTCAAATTTACAATATTTTTATAAGTAACATTCATTGTTTTCATATATTTTGTTCCAAAAATCAGTAGGTTTATAAGTTTGGTTAAATAGACACAGATTTACTGTGTAGCGTCGGGCGGGTGACTCGGACCACCTTAGGCATAACTTGTCTCCCGACTCTCCCCTAATGCACTTTTTGGATTTGCTTTTTTCATTGAAAATCAAGGCCCT
This sequence comes from Trachelipus rathkii, assembly GCA_015478945.1. Lineage (NCBI taxonomy): Eukaryota > Metazoa > Arthropoda > Malacostraca > Isopoda > Trachelipodidae > Trachelipus > Trachelipus rathkii. The sequence continues at coordinate 13,851 of JABUQX010061956.1, forward strand.
ATAGTCGGTCATAAGCACACAAAAAAATAATAATGTAATTCTAATAATAGTTTTATTAAAGTTTGAATAACGCTAAGTCACCCCGACCTTGGAGGGGTGAAGCGGACCACCATTGAGGGGTGAATCGGACCATCTGTTTAAATTCCTCTTTTACGTATAAATTCAATTTTATATTTTAATTTTTACTTAATATAATAATTATTTATATTAAAATTCGTAATAAGTAATAAAAATGTTCAATAATGATAAAATAAAATAAGACATAAAAATAAGCGATGCGTCACGATCACCGCCTCTCCCTAAAAATTTTGCACACTTTTTATTCGTTTTTTTTATTTAAAATTCATTTTTTAAAAAAATTTTCACTTAATATAAGTAACTTATTATATTTAAATTAATTATACGTAATAAAAATGTCAATAATAATACGGTAAAAACGAAAAACAATGGTGGTTCCGAGTCACCCCTCCATCAATCTTTACGGCGGGGTGAATCGGACCAGTTAGGCCCGTGATTTTGCCACTATTACTGTTTGGATCAAAAATTTACTTTGCCAGTTTAAAGCTAACTTACTCAACTCGAGTGTATCCACTGAAAAAATAATTAAAATCCATCCACAATTTTTCATTTTATATACGAAGTTAAAAAAATCACATTTTTCAAAAGTGAAATTCTACTTAAAGGACATTTTTACCCTAATTTATTCTAACATTTTTAAAAATATAAAAACTTCTAGAATTAAAGATCTAAATAAAACTTGTAGCTACTACTGTGTGGCTATTAAATGAGCGAATTTTTTTTATTATTATTATTTTTTATTTTATTTAGAGTGGACCGAATCACCCCTCCTAAAGAGGCGGCCCGGTCACCCCGCTCGACGCCATAATTGACAAAACTTATCATAACCTAAACTTAATAGGTCCTAAAATGAATTTAAACAAACTATTGTCAATTGTAACATTGGTCTGTAACATTCTTTGGTGTTACGGTTTCATTGTTTCCATTGTAAGATTTTGAACCTAAAGTAATGGCCTAGGGTTAAAAGATTGAAATGATGCGCAGATGCCATATATTGTTTTTAGTTTTTACATAGTATCGTATAATAGATATGTTAATGCCAGTATTTGAATATTGTCTACAATTTTAGCACCCTTATTAAAAAAGAGTTATGCTGAAGAGGGCGCAATGTAAAGCAATGAGGAGGTAGATTTTTGGCTTTGAGGATAAGAATAGGCGTGAAGTTGTCTAGATAGGCCCATGCGGCTTCTTAAATATTATTCTTATTTATTATGGGTTGATGGGACATTCTAGAGGGGCATTGCAAGATTTTAATTCATTAATTTTATTTGGTTGGACTGGGACAGTCATAAAAACGACATGCAGCTTCTCAATTATTTATTTAATTATGAGTTTACAGTGGGACATTCTAGAGGGGTCAATGCAGCTTCTTATATTTTAATTATATAATTAATTGGGACAGTCTAGATAGGGCCCATGCGGCTTCTTAAGTATCTGATTTATTATTTGCATATTTAGGAGTTGACATGGGACATTATAGAGCGGGCCCAATGCCAGCTTCTTATAATTTATAATTTTTATTTGCGTTGCTGGGACAGTCTAAAAACGACTATGCGGCTTCTTAAGTATTCATTATTTATATGAGTAGGACTGGACATTCTAGAGGCCGTCAATGCGAGTTCTTAATTATTATTTTTAATTATTAATTATATATATATATATAATATATATATATATATACTATATATATTATATTTTTGTTTGAGTGGAACAGTCTAGGTAGGCCCATGTGCTGCTTTCTTAAGTATGGATTCTTATTATTTATTTATTGGGTTTGTATTGTGACATTCTTGAGGGGCCAATGTGGCTTCTTAATTATTACTTTTCATTGGTTGACTGGGGCAGTCTAAAATCGTAGTTTCTGCCGTTCTTGTATTATTCTTTTTATTATGGGTGACTGCGCGACATCTAGAGGTTAATGCAGCTTCTTACTGCTTCTTAGGAAGCTGCATTGACCCCTCTAGAATGTCCCAGTCAACCCATAATAAATAATACAAGCCTCATGGTCTTATTTAGACTATCTCAGTCAACCAATAAAAATTAATAAATTAAGACAGCGGCAAATTGGCCCCTCTAGAATGTCCCAGTCAACCCATTGTTAATGCTAATAATAAGAATAATGCTTAAGAAGCCGCATGGGCCTATCTAGACTTATCCCAGGTCAACCAATAATAATAATAATTAAAAACTAATGATACTTTTCTTGATAATGATCCCTCTAGAATATCCCAGTGAACTCACAATAAATAAGGAATAATACTTAAGAAGCCCGCATGGTCCTTTTTAGACTGTCCCAGTCGACCAATAAAATATTCAATAATTGAGAAGCGCATTGCCCCTCTAGAATGTCCCGGTCAACCCATAAAAATTAAGGAATTAAGTATTAATTTTTACGATAATAGTTTAATGTAATATAATGAATAGTATTTTATAATTACCAGTAGGAGAAACTTATTGATGAAATTTTGAAGGAATCAAAGAAAAAAATAGAAACAAACAAAGACGAAATTATTAAACTTAGAAATATAAATCATAATTAAAATATTAATATAATACGTGTAATAATATTTAATAATTCTCTTAACTTCAACCTTTGTATCTTCTAAATTTTGATTCCTTCAAATTTCATCAATAACGGCCTCCTACTGGTAAATAATTTACACCTAGCAATCACTGCTTTAAACTCTCTTATCTTTATAAATTAGGAAGCCTATGGGCCTACCTAGACTGTCCATGTCAACCAACAATAATCATAATTAAGATATATAATTAAAAAGTCGCATTGGACCCTCTAGAATGTCCCAGTCAATCCATAATAATTAATAAATAAAATAATATTCAGAAGCCGCATGGGCTTATCTCGACTGTCCCAGTCAACCCATAATTAAGAATAATTTATTCTTAATTATCGTAATTATTGGTTTGACTGGCGACAGTCTAGATAAGCCATGCGGCTTCTGAATTATCTATTCCATATATTTATTTAAATTTTTGTTAGGAACTGGGAACGTCTAGGTAGGCCCATGTGGCTTCTTAATTATAAATACTATTCATTAATGTACATTAATTATTATTTAAAAGTTATTCTTAATTATAAATTTTTATGGGTTGAACTGGGACATTCTAGAGGGGACAATGCAGCTTCTCAATTATTTAATTTTTAATGGCTGAAGTCTTAAAAAGGACCATTCAGCTTTCTTAATTAGTAATTACTGTGTGTGTGAGAGAGTTTGTGGGTGTTTCTGTATGTGTGTGTGGCTGTTCGTATGACTTGGTTAGGAGTTAGATGTGTAGGTTGGCGCAGGTAGGGGTTTTCCATTGTACTTTGCCTAAAAACGTCGTGGGCCTAGTGCCTAACACGGAATCTTGGAATCATATAGCTGCTCCAACTCTCAGCCTAACATTTTATTATTGCCTGAGACCCAGCTGGCAAGCGATTCTTTTTCAAATAAACTTAATATCTCCAACTTAACTTTTTTAAATTTCCCACTGAATGGTGGGAGTCTGTGCCCTATATAAACATCATTACTCCTGTTAACGACGTCGAGGAATCTTGAATCTCCTAACTTCGATGTTCTATGGCTTAAAATTTTTCCCCACTACATATCATTAGTAGAAACTAGAAATAAATCGATTTAAAGATGAGGATCCGAAGAGTCAGTCCCTTTGACCTGCACGCTAAAACAGGTTCGACTGTCTTTCAGATGGGGGGGGGGATCAGAGAGTGCCAATGGTAATGGTGAGTTTTCTAAAGGGGAAGACTGATACATTCCTAATTGGAGACTCTATGATACGATACCTAGATAGGACTTTTCAAACTAAGAATAAAAAGAACCGGCTTGAGAGTATGTTATCCAGGGGCCAGAGTGAGTGATATCGTGGGATAAGGAAAGATAGAAGAGATTGATCTCTACAAATGTTGATTCAGAGGGGATTGTTGCATTGGGTACAAAATGATATAGAGCATTAGAAGCCGTCAGAGAATTAATAGCAGGTTATAGGAGATTGATTTCCAGAAGATGAAAGCTAGTGGAAGAAGTGCATGATTTCTGGGATTTTACCTAGGTTAAGTGCAGGTCAGGAATGGCGGGAGTAGGGCTTTAGGTGTGTAAATGAAAGGGTTAGGAAATTATTGGCTTTTCATGAAAATATAGGTTTTTGGTTTGTGGAGATGTAATTCTGGATAAAGCATCTTTTTGCAGCCAGATGGAGTTCACTTGAGTCGCAGTAAAGGTGTTGAGCTGTTCAGTACCAGTTTGGGCAACTGTTTTAGCAAAAACTAGGTGAAGTTGGCGGCTGGTGGCATACAATCTGCGATACAAATAATAGCAGATGGTAACTTGTAATTAGTGGGCCGAGATTTAATAAAACTAATGCTTGATTACAGGTTCTAAATAATGATGCATACACAAATAAAAATAACAGCCATTTCGAGTATCCAAATGTTTTCTACACAAGATGCTCAATAGCCATTAGGCAAATCAAAAGAGTGAGCTGCATTAGGTATACCATAAAGAGAAGTCTAGATATTTGCATAACTAGAGCCACTGGGTTAATGAAGAATTATATGGAGACTCCTTTCAGCAATATGAAATAGACGGATATATTCCACTTCTATTTATCCAGCGTAGAGGAAAGATAGGTGGGTGTGTGTGGCAGTTTGTTAAAAGCAATATTCAATTACTAATGACTGACTTTAAAATATCATGATATTGATCAGTGTGGGTAGATATACTTAAAATACAAATAATCATATAGATAGGTATTATTATAGACCACCTGGCCAGAGTCCAGAATTAGATGCTGAAATTGTGAAGAAATTGAGACAGCATGCCCCAGATTAATGAAAAAGGTATAGTCATAATGGTGCGATATATTAATTCTTCTGGCATTCATTGCGAATTCCTTTTCTAATACTGCGACGTAGTTAGTTTCTTCATACCTAAATGTATACTAGATAACTTTTTGACCCAGATGCGTCCAAGAACACACAAGATACGATGCACTATTAGACTAATATTAACTAATGATGAAAGTATGGGGATGAAGTTAGAGTTGAGGAGAATTTAGGACTTAGTGACCATAATATAATAGATTTAATATGAATGTGATATTCTGGCCCAAATTGCAAGCTAATAAGTAAAAGATCTATGATTTCCGAAATGGCGATTTACCAAATTTCAGACATGCTTAGTATAACTGACTGGATAAAGAGTTAAAGACACAAAACTGTTTTATCATGTTGGGAACATTTTAACAAATTTTAATGAATATTCCGTCGTCATGTTATATAAGATAACCATTAGGGTGGCAAAGGAAAACCTGTTTGGTGGAATAGAGAGATAAAAGAAACATTAATGAAAAGCCGCAGTGTTTTAAATATTCACAGTGCGTCAGTAATGGAAGATTGATTTTAGGCGAAAATCTATATATGACACAATTTGAATGTTGAACAGAGCTCAAACTGAGACAAAAAAATAACAGTTAAGAACCTGGTAACACAATAGAGAATCAACCCACCACCAGACTGCGTTTTGTTTGTGGAGGGCCACTGCGCACACAGCAGCCAAACAATCCTCACACAAGCCGCCGCCAGCAAGCTGGAACAAGCAAGTCCCAAAAACAAGAGCATGTCCTCAGCCGATGCCACCAGAATAACACCATTTTTTTTACACGAGGTACACTTTTTTTAAGCAGTCAGATGTGATATTTACTAAGGAAGCCAATTATTGTTGTTATATTTTAAGATTTATTTTGTTTGTTTTAGTCTTATTTCCTACTCAGTTTATCTTGAACTGATTTTTCCCAGTCAGGAAGCGTTCAATTTTTTTCTTAGATTATTTTAAAAACGAACATTTTTTTTTTCTAGAATAGAAGTTAGTATATTGCTTAGTTACATAGTCATTATTATGACAGTCTCGAGAAAATTATTAGGAAAATAGAAATGAACTTAACCAGTCAATCAAGAAAGGCAAAGAGAGAAGCAGAAATTAATTTTCCAAAGAATAGTAATAAAGAACCTGATAGAAGTTTTTTTAGCTTTTATAAATCTGTAAAAGTAAGAATAGGGACAATTAGGTCAAATTAAAATTGATGAAATTTAGTGAGTTAGATATAAGGAGTTGGTCAACATTTCAATTGCTTATTTTGCTTCAGTGTTACAGAGGAAAAGATTAGATAATAGTTCAGAGGCTAATGGTTCTTGTATGCATGTAACAAAATAGATTACAGAATTTGAATTTTGATGTAAAGATATTAAACGTTTATTAGATCATATTATTGACCCAAGTAAAGCGCCCTGATGGTATATTTGGTAGAATTCTGAAAGAGGGTAGTTTAGCATTGCAAAGGCACTATATTTGATTTTTTTAAGCGATCTATAACATTTGGTGAGGCACCAGATGACTGAAAAAGCATATGTTTGTGCCTTATTATTAAGAAATGTAGTAAGGAAGAATTGGGAAATATAGGCCAGTTAGCTTAACATTCTGCTGGTTGTAAAGGTTCTGGAAAGTTACTGAAAGGTCATAAGAGAAATATTTAGAAGAAACAAGGTATTGTATGACTCCCAGCCAGGGTTTCAGAAAGGGTTAGGTCATGTCAGACAAAACCTTTTAGAATTGATGAATTACATTTACCGACTGCATTTGACCGAGGAGATCCAGTTGAATTATATATTTAGACTTTTGTAAAGCTTTTGATAGGTCCCCACATAAGGCTGATGAAAAAGTATTTGCAATGTGCTATAGGTGGAGTGGTACATGGTTGGATTAAAGAGTGGTGCCGGAATAGAAAACAGATGCTGTACAACTAAATGGAATAAATCATCATGGGAATAGTGAAGAGTGGTGTCCACAGGGTTCATGCTGGGGCCACTGTCTCTCTCCTTCATAATATAAAAATGATTTAGACCAGGACTTTAAATGCAAGTTTCTAAGTTTGCAGATGATACTAAATTGGCCACCTCAGTTAGGAATAGTGAAGGTGCATAAAGATTCAAAAATGATCTTTCTTTTTTTATTTATAAACTTCTTTGGCAGTGGGGCAGATAAGTTGGCCAAATTGATATTCTTTAATAGTAAACAGTGTAAGGTTCTTCACCCAGATTATACTCAAATAAAAAGTTTTAACTACGTAATGAATTGGGAGATGGCTTTGATACGAGACCAAGAAAAAGATTAGGTGTGATTATAAGCGTAATTTGAAAGTAGCTTAAGCAATGTTGGAAGCTAGAAATAAAGCAAATAAGATGCTGGGCATAAAAAATCGCAATGTTGTTTACAAGAGCAAGGAAGTAATTAATAAACTG